>MU392268.1:0-121733 GCA_022578495.1 Nemania sp. NC0429 | reverse complement strand
AATAAATTAGCGGTTAAAAAAATAAAATCTTTTATTATATAATTTATTAGTTAATTTAATAGCTTTATATTTAAATACTTTTATATTTAAATAAATTAGCGGTTAGGTAAATAAAATCTTTTATTATATAATTTATTAGTTAATTTAATAGCTTTATATTTAAATATTTTTATATTTAAATAAACTAATGGTTAAATAAATAAAATCTTTTATTATATAATTTATTAATTAATTTAGTTAATTAGTTTATTATTTAATAATTAATTTAACTGTTAATTTAATATATAATAATTAATTTAATATATTATATAAAATTTAATATATAATATTAAATCTAATATATTATAGCAAAGCAGGTATATTATAGTTAATTAAATATATTATAGTTAATTAAATATATTATAGTTAATTAAGTGCATTATAGTTAACTTGGTGTATTATAGAAAAGGCAGCAAAAAACTGCTTTTACTTTAGCTATGCTGCTATAACTATAGTAATAAAAAAAAAAGCTAAACATAATTTAGCTAATTAAAAGCTTTAAATGGCCAGATAAAGTAAAGCAGAAGGTATTAATATGCTAGTACCTATGTACTGTTATACCTAAGTACTTATAGTACCTACCTTTTTAATACGGATTTTTTTTTTCTAAATAGGTAATAATAACTAGGCCTAAATAAGAAATTTTTTTTACTATAAAATCTGTAGCAGAAAGAATTTTTTAGGGTAAGGAAGACCTTCGTTCCACTCCAGTCGTACCTCCTTACGTTAAAAACGAAGGCATAGTTGACTGAGGTACGTACTCCACATCTATTCTCCAGTCTACGCCCAATTAGGGTTACATCTGCATCAGGGGGCAGGGTGGGTGGGACCTTCCCCATTCCCGCTCTCTATCAGTTTGGGTACTTAGTACAGTATACCATAGGGTGTAGTACGATACTAGTAAAGAGTAGTGTATTGAGTCGAATAGAAGATGTAGATTAGAAAGAGAGGCCGTAGGCCCTCCAAAGTGGAGGGGCCTAGTAGGCAGTGTGGAGACCTCTGGTCTCCACTATCTATCTAATCTACATAGGGACTAGCGTGGACACGTACAAGAGGGTATCTACAGAGACCCCTTACCAGTCCGTGTCAGTACTGCTTGAAGGCCTATTACTCGGATTTCTTTCTGTCACTGTCCCGAATACCCACCAAACTTGCCTTTATTCTGCTTAGATTAACAGTACCGTCGACTTCGTCTCAACTTGAAACCCCGGATGATGGAATATAAACCAGTCAGATAAAAAAAAATATGGGTTCTCTATTCTTCTCCAATGCGGCTGGCTTGCTAGTCGCCCTTCTCGCAGTAGTGTTGTATCTAGCACGCCGAGCTCTTCTCCCTAAACCACTTGCTGGGATCCCTTATAACCGGGATGCTGCCAACAAAATCCTCGGCGATGTCCCCGAGATGCTAGACTACGTCAAGCGCACAAAACGCATCTTTGTTCGTTTCTCAACTAACAACAAATGTCCGTCATCGAAAGCAACTGATCAATCGTGTCAAACAGTGCTGGCTGACATCACTCACTGCACGACACCAGAGTGTTATTATCCAGGCTTTCATCAAGCCCGGATCTCTGCCATGGGTCGTGGTAACAGATCCCTTCGAGGCCCAGGATATCCTGCTCAGGCGCAAGGAATTTGACCGCAGTGGCATTTTGGGGGATTTCGCCGGCGGCATTCTTCCCGAGCAGCACGCTAATATGCTCTCATCTGACGTGCGTTTCAAGAATCAACGCAACCTCATCAACCATCTCATGGCCCCAAGCTTCCTCAGCAAAGTGAGCGGTCCCGAGGTGTACAATTCTGTATGCACCTTGATCAAGGTATGGCAGACCAAGTGCGATATGGCCAAGGGCCGGCCCTTCTCGGCCCACCACGACATTACATACGCGGCGCTTGATTTTATTTTCGCCTCGTCTTTCGGATTGCCTGAAGCAGAGAGTATCACGATCCGACGACTGGAAGCGGTAGTACACTGGAAGCCCCAGATATCGTCCGACACCAATGAGCCAGTCGCCTTCCCAGACGGCAGCCTCCCTGAAACATTCGCTGCCCTCCTGACTCTGACAGATTCACTCGCAGATACGCAGCTGTCCCCGGCCCCTGTGCTCACTGCATGGGTCCTTCAGAAATTTCCGTACATGAGAAAGGCGACAGCCGTCAAGGATCGCTACATTCGGGGGAAAATCGAAGAAGCCGTGGCCCTGATGGATAACGGCGACGATGAGCCCCGCAGTGCTCTGCACTCCGTCTTGCTCCGCGAGAGGGAAGTTGCGAACAAGGAAGGTCGCCGGCCCGAGTATTATACGCGTGCCATTTTCGACGAGTTCTTCGGCTTCCTGATGGCGGGCCACGACACGTCGGCAACCACCGTGGCCTGGGGAGTCAAGATGCTGACTGATACCCCTGACGCCCAGGATAAGCTGCGTGCGGCCCTCCACGCTGCGTTCCCTGACGCTATCCGGGAAGCGCGCAGCCCGACCCACGACGAGCTCGCCAACGCCCATGTTCCGTATCTAGACGGCGTCATCGAAGAGGTGCTGCGCCACGCCAACCCCATTGCATTCGTACCACGCCGAGCCTTAGAAGACACCACGGTGCTGGGATGTCATATTCCCAAGGGCACCGACGTATTTTTAATGGCCAACGGTGCTGGATACTTGGAGCCCAACATGAAGGTGCCGGAGACAATGCGCAGTCCGGGGGCGCGTCGCAGTGAGCGTAAGGCTCTCACGAGGGCCTGGGACGACAAGGACATCCGCGAATTCAGGCCCGAGCGCTGGCTTAAGACAGACCCGGCATCGGGTGCCGTGACTTTCGATCCCATGTCCGGGCCGCAGCTTGCTTTCGGACTGGGGCCCCGCGGCTGTTTCGGCAAGAGACTCGCGCTGCGGACCCTCAAGATTCAGTTCGCGCTGACCATCTGGCACTTCAAGTTACTCCCTACGCCGCCCGATCTGAGCGGGTATGAAGCGGTGCAGAAGTTTGCGAGAGAGCCGACGCAGTGCTACGTGCGCTTGGAGAAAGTTATTCACTAGATCGTCGAGCAGTCTATACGAAAGGCGGCGGCTCAATTCTAAGTGGAATATAAAGGATGTGACTTAGAATACGGCAGCAGCTCTCCGGACCAGAGCTATACTACCTAATGCTCACACATCTCCCGGGCTTTCTGGTGAAGGGCGCGGACAAATCTTACCCGTCTTCTTGACGCCGGGCTGTATAATGCAGAAATAAACGCCTTGCTGGTATTAGCATATATTAGTACAAATCGTTTGGCGCAAATGACCGTGTCTCATGATGCTGATAGCTCCACCATTCCCCTGTTTGGTTATTTTATCCACGTACCAAGCAATCCGTGTTCTCCTCCTTTCCTTTTTTCATATTGTATAATATATACGCGTGATAGGTATGCCGTGATGGTACGACCTAGGCCCCTACCATCTTGAGTCCTTGGCTAACTCTATCATCCATCCCTTTACCTTTCCATCGCAATTACCTCCCTAGGGAGGTGACAAGTTCGTCTGTTTAACTACGGATCTAAGTACATGTACACTGTCCACTCCCCAAAACGCGGAGGGGCGGTCGTCTGCCACGCACGAGGACCAGAGGGTGGGCTTCTTATACCCTCCATCAATGACACTAAAAGGGCCGAGCGGCCACCATGAGAGTACTTAGATAATAAACATTTCGTTAATTGAACTTACGACAGATGTACTTAGTTATATTGCTGGGTTTTTTGTATCAAGGTGCCTTTGGTAAGAATCAGTTCTTCCATTTATTTCGTTTTTGTGTCTTTTGACAAGTTAAACAGCGTTACGCTTTAATAGTTGCGCGTTTAGGATCAGTTAAACAGTTATCCGCATCGTCTAAACCCGCTTAAGCCACGGACCGCTTCGTTTTCACATCGTGTATACAGAAATATAAAGACCATTGTCTGAAGGTGCGTCTATTAGAAACGGAGGCTTTGGGCGAATCGAGTGATACGTGTAGATAATACCTATTACTGTTTGGAATATATGGAAGCGGAAGGGGAACATTCGTAGAATCCCGAGGAATTATGTACTTTATACTGCGTCCCCCACTATAAAGTACATAGTACTCCGGTCCTTTTCCCTTCTAATCTACATGCATTCTAGTCTCGATCTGTAGCTATTCTTCGTACCTACCTAGGCCCAAAACGCACAATGGTCCCTTAATTGAACCGACGATTAGAAGGTACCTTGCGGGCTGCTGAGTAAGGCGGGGTGATGGCATTGTTTCCTCGGATTTGAAATCTGTTTGTCGGAGAGGACGAAAGTATTCCAAAAAGCCTCGACCACGCGCGCCATTATATCTGCGTCCACATGCCCAGGTACATCTGAACCTACGTACTCTCTTTGAAATCTCTCTCAGTTGCCTATTTATCAGTTATATCAGTTTCATCGCAAATCACATAAACGCAACGAATCGCACACAATTGCTGACATCCATCGTCTCATCCTCCCAGCTCAGCCGACTTACACGACACTCGCTCTACAACCTCGCAATTAACAAATACCTACCTGTATTAATACTCGTCAGTTGCCTACACCCTTCTCTCTCAAATCATCATCTCAACTTTTCTCATCCCTTCTCGTCTCGCTGCCATCCCACTTTCATCTCATCCTCTCTTAAGCGCAGCGCAGCCCAGCTAAGACCACACACAAGGTTCGACTCCTCAGAATCAGACCATCTAGATCCTCCCTCCTCGGTTCAAAGTACCTAAATAGAGGAAACCCACCGCCAACCTGTTTTCTTCGACCATCAGGCGAACTCTGCTCCGCGCAGGCCTGCCCGGCTTCTCCGTCGCCGCCCTCGCCACCGCCGGCCTCCAGCAGAACTCGAACCAGTCCGCTCGCATCCCCAACATCGCCGCCAGAGCCATGCATAACAAGGTCGTCATCATCGGCTCCGGGCCTGCCGCCCACACGGCCGCCATCTACCTGGCCCGCGCCGAGCTGAAGCCCGTCCTCTACGAGGGCTTCATGGCCAACGGTGTCGCCGCCGGCGGCCAGCTGACCACCACCACCGAGATCGAGAACTTCCCCGGCTTTCCCGACAGCATCATGGGTGGCGCGCTGATGGTACGTTTCGTTCCCTTCTATCCCGCTCTGGCGTGATCATCTACGCGTCCGTCTCTACCCGTCTACGTGACATATAGATGAGTATCTACACGACATGGCGCTGACATGCCATGCGCACCGTAGGAAGACATGAAGAGGCAGTCGGAGCGGTTCGGCACCACCATCATCAGCGAGACCGTCTCGAAGCTCGACCTATCCTCGCGACCGTTCAAGTACGAGACGGAGTGGTCCCCCGGCGAGGTCCACACCGCCGATGCCATCATCCTCGCGACCGGCGCGTCGGCGAGGCGGCTTGGCCTCGCGGGCGAGGAGAAGTACTGGCAGAGCGGCGTGAGCGCTTGCGCCGTGTGCGACGGCGCCGTCCCCATCTTCCGCAACAAGCCGCTGGTCGTCATCGGCGGCGGAGACAGCGCCGCCGAGGAGGCCACCTTCCTGACCAAGTACGGTAGCCACGTCACCGTCCTGGTGCGGAGGGACCAGCTGCGCGCCAGCAGCATCATGGCGAAGCGACTGCTGAACCATCCCAAGGTCACCGTCCGCTTCCACTCGAAGGGCGTCGAGATCAAGGGCGACGGCAAGCTCATGACCCACCTCACCGTCGAGAACACCGTCACGGGCGAGCAAGAGACGATAGAGGCAAATGGCCTGTTCTACGCCATCGGGCACGACCCGGCTACCGCCCTTGTCAAGGGCCAGCTGGAGACCGATGCGGAGGGCTACATCGTCACCAAGCCGGGGACGCCCATGACCAGCATCGAGGGCGTCTTCGCTGCGGGTGACGTGCAGGACAAGAGATACAGGCAGGCCATCACTAGTGCCGGTACGTTCGCTCGCCTCCCCTCACACTCCCTCCTGCAATGAGAAATTACGTGCTAACGAGTCGGACGGTTAGGATCTGGCTGCATGGCCGCTTTAGACGCTGAGAAGTTTCTCTCTGAGCTCGAGGAAGATGGTCGCGAAGGCCCTGCCCAGGGCAAGATTTAAATCATGGTTGAACGTAATCGGGCGTCTCATAGACGTGTACCATCGGGCGTTTTCTGCTGACGACATAGGCGGTTATACGTCTGTCATTCCAATAGATCAATATATATATAGATACATAGATAAATAAATAAGTAAACATTGTAAATACTTAGATCATCTCGACGATATGTGAATATTTGTTTATTCCCTTTATCGCGGAAAGAATAATATCTGATGTACTTTAAATAGTCTTGATATTTTAGAACTAAGAGGCAGGGAACTAACTTACAGTAGATGTACTTGTTCAAAGGATCTGCTCCGCTAAAATCGGAAGCACTTGTATAAACCCGCTACGTCACTTGCATCTCCCTTATTATTTATTATACGAAGTCATCTATTTCAATTTCGCCAGCAAAAAATACGCCCCCTCTTAACGTCTGCCCTCAATCTCTTCACCCTCTCCGCAAGTCCCATGCGCATATCGTACGTGACCGGCGCGGCACCCGGTAGGATTGTCGGCGTATAGGCGGGAGGGAGGTCCGGTCGGCCATGGCACCCCAAGGAGAGATACCCGTCACAGCCAATGTCTTGGGCGTGAGTGACTGACTCGCTCTACTACTGCTACTACTACTACTACTTTGAGGAGCCGTCTGTCCGTCCGGCTTATGTTTTATGTGAAGGGGGATTCGAGAGCTGATCATCGTGTCTGCAGACCATCGGAACCGTTCTATGGTCCGTTCAACTAATCCCTCAGGCATGGGCTAACTGGCGGACCAAGAACACCGATGGCTTACCCGCGAGCATGATGTTTCTGTGGGCGACATGTTCGTATCCCTGATCGAATCAGATTGGATCAGATCGAGCTCGATACTGCTTCGTCTAGTTCAACTCCCCTTTCCTCGCCCGCTGCTCACCTCTTCATAGGCGGCCCCCCCTTTGGCGTGTACGCCATCATCCAGAACTTCAACATCCCCATCCAAGTGCAGCCGCATGTATTCTTGTTCCTATGCTTGGTCAATTGGGGTCAGACGCTTCTTTATTCTCAGTGAGTCGCGTCGTCCAAAGCCCGACGCTCCCCAGATACGAGAGCTGACTAACGTCGTGTGGTTGGCGCCAGTAAATGGCCCCTTTGGAAAGTCATCGTCGTCACGACCGGCACGGCTGCTCTCTTCGCTGGCATCGAGGCAGCCCTGATCCTCACGCTCCGCGTAAGTCTACGCCATCTCGTCCCGTGCATCGTCGTCGCCTCTATCTAATCTAGCGACTTGCGCGCCCCTAACTAGCCCGTTTACCGCGCGGGGAACGAGACGCCCGCCATCGTGATCGGCGCCGTCGCCGCTGTCCTCCTCGCCGCCGGCTTGCTGCCCCCGTACGGCGAGGCGTGGAAGCGGAGGGGACGCATCGTCGGGATCAACTTTATCTTCCTGGCCACGGACGCGTTCGGCGCCTTCTTCTCCCTCTTGTCCCTCGCCGCTCAACGCAGCTTTGACATCCTGGGCGGTGTTATGTACATCGTGTGGTACGGCTCTCTCTCTCTCTCTGCCCCTGTCTCTCTCTCTTACTCTCCCTCTCCCCCGCCTGGGTGACTAACTACCTAGTTATTATGCCGCGTCACTAACGTCGGGTATATATGTAGCATACTGCTGGAGATAGGCATCTTCACATCTCACCTCCTGTGGCTCTTCCGGACACGCCAGATCAGGAGGTCGGCAAAACGAGATGGCAAGACTTTCGACGATATCATGGCTGAACATGAGCAGCAGGGGCGTCCATTCAAGTTCGCCGAGCGCGATTCTGCCCGCTGGTGGAAGAAGGGCAGTCGAGTTGAAGAAACGGACCAGAGCGATCACGCCCAGTCCACGGCGCCGCGCCCAGGGTCCCATGAGGCGGAAGATGACGGTGGCTTGTATAATGACGAAGAGAGGACGGGGGCGGGCAAGATCGGGCGTGGGGAATCGAGTGAAGGGCCGAGATCCTAGCACTGACTACTTAAGTACTGAGCCGGTCACGCACAAATTAATATACTTCAGATTTCTCTTTATTTGCATAGTCGTAAATCGCTACTTTTTGGCTCTCCGAGCATCTTTGCAATGCACGTCATGCGCGGCGAATTGCAATGTGATTAAATTATGGTAGTACTAGGAGCTCGAAAGCCGGCCGGGAAAATGGAATCGCAAATCGCTCGCCTCTCCATAGGCTGGCTGATCTAAAAATAAAACAAAACAATATTCAATCTGTCGACATGGGTATACGCTCGCTCTACTCCACCACCGCCGGCTCCGTTCCCTGCGTCTTCAGATCCGCCCCCTGGCCGCCATACTCGGGCGGGAGCATTTGTCCGAGCGGCACCTTGCTGCCGCCGAAATCCTCCTTGGCGAGGTTGGCGCCGTTGGACATGGGGTGGAACTTTTTCTACGAGTGGGGGCCAGCCAGGTTAGCGACGATTCATTCATTATATGCTCGGCGAGGAGGAGAAACATGAGGGGGGGGGGACGCGGCTCATATCCAGACGCAGAAACACAGGTAGCAAAGCACTTACGATGGTCCGCGCGGCGACGAAGAGCTTTATGAAGCTGTACATGAAGCCCATGACGGCGGGGACGTTGACGAAGAACTTCTCCTTGAGGAGCTCCGGGTAGGCGGTGGCGAAGACGCGGATGGTCTCGGTGCTGGCGGCCTTGACCTGGGGCGCCTGGCGCAGGAACGACACGCCCTTGTAGTCGTGGACCTGGAACATCTTGTACGGGTCGGCGTCGGGGTCCGCGGTGATGGGCGCGGTTGCTGTGGACAGCGATAGCTCTTGCACGGCTTGTTCCATGAGGGCCACGCGCCATCGGATGAACCTGGCCGAGCCGGGTTAGTTTGCTCCTATATGTGGACATGAATGTGAAAGGTGAAGATGAAGGTGAGCATGAGAGTGAGCATGAGAGTGAGCATGGTACTCAGCAGCATGATACTTACTCGTCGAGGTCACCGAAGGTCACGTCGATGGATTTCACGTTCCCGTAGACATTCCAGGTGAAGATCTCCTTGGCCGCGGCCCCCTTGTCGTCGTCGCCCTCGGCCGAGTGGACGGTGACGTAGCCCAGGCCGCCGAACTTCTCCTTGGAGAAGGACTGCTTGATGAGCTCGAGGGGCTGCATCTTCTTGCGCCAGTCCAGCGTCTTGGTCAGCTGGTCCCGGGCGGTGGCGACGTCCCCGTCGTTGGCGTTCAGGAACTTCTGCAGCACGACCTGCGAGGGGATGTGCGTGGACGGGTCCTCCAGGGTCACGCCCCAGATCTCGGGGTGCTCGTGGGCCTTGGCCGTGGCCCAGAGCTCTTGCAGCGGCACGACGGGCTCATCTGGCAGGGCGGCCTTGGATGTCTCTGGCTGTGTCTGCGTCTCTGTGGGTGTTGTTGATGCCGGAGCTGGAGCTGGAGCTGGAGCTGGTATCGGTGCTGCCGCCGGAGCTGCCGCCGGCTCTGGGGCTGGCGGCGCCGTTTCTGTTGCAGCAGCAGCAGTTGTTGTTGGCTGTTCTTCGCTCATGGTGTCTAATCCAGAATGACGCCTAAACTAATGTTGTTTCCTTTTTCCTTTTCGACGGATCGGAAGTGGCCCGATCGGAGGTTACTCGGTCCAAATCCTTCAGATGCTCTACTAAAATAGAACAGATAAATCAAGTAAGCAAATACTTAGATAAAAGTGCCGAAGATTGTTGACTAGAAATGCTCTGACTTAAATACTTAAGCAGACAACGTTCCGGCGCGGCTCCGCGAACTCAGCTCAGGGGGAGATTATGGCAGTAATTACGGCACTAATGCAGCCCATTCTGGCGCCTGATTTGACCCGATAATCGGCCATCCCCGTCTATGAAAGTAAAGTACCTTACGTATCTAACCCAAGATAGTAAGGCTCTGTCATGAAATTGGGCTTACCGAAATAGCTACGACTAGATCTTACCTAAATAGGCTAAGCCCCAACCTTACCAGAGCTCCGGTAGTATCATTAAGTACTTACTTCGTACTTAGTACTCATTACCTTTACCTTTAGGCTTTTGGTGACATGCCCCATTCAGGGATTCATTTCCAACTCAACATCACTGCACTTCATGCGATGATGATGATGGACTTCACAATAGAACACGACACAACAAGAAATTAAAATGAAATGAAACAGCTATGCCCGGCGTGTTTACTACAGCAACATTCGAATCCAACGTCATATGAATAAAAGCAGACGGGGTAGAACAGAATGTGACCAACGCCATTAAATCACCCACTCACAGGCATCCTCACCACATACGCTGCCTCTTTCATTGATCGAGATTCTACCTATAAGCAGCCATGATCCAAGGCATCTTTTACGCCAGATTTCTCCCGCAAGAAGGTAAGCAGATGCGTTGCCTGACTCGACCACGGGTTTATTAGCATGGTCATGCTTCGTTAACAATTCATTCATCCATCCATCCTTCATTTCCGGCTGGACTCTGCCCTTCGTATTGACAGCCTAACCTACATCTCATCATATTTATTCTTCTTATACTCTTTCTTCCCCCCTCTCATCCTATCTCTTTCTCCTTATATAGATATATATATAAGAGATGCTAGTATACTCTTACTAATCTGTGAAAACACAAAAAAAGGCACGAAAGTCGTGGCCCAGTCACCACCAGGCTGTATCGTGGCCACCGACTTCACTCCACATCTCAAGCCGCCGCTGGTGGACTTCGACATCGTGCAAGAGTACATCATCCCGCGCAAGGCCTTCTTCAACCGCTTCGTGACGGTGAACACGCCCGACGGCAAGCACAGCATCCTGGGCTTCCCCGTCTCGATCCCGCACGAGAGGTACCACCGGAATGAGTTCATCTTCAACTTTGGCCTCGTCATCGAGTCCGATGTCGACCAGATTCCCTATGAGCGCCTCGTGCGCCGCTTTGCCGTCACCTTCGCCGAGATGGAGCGACAGAATGGCTACCTGAGCAACGAGGGCCGCGTCGACGGCGACGACAACAACGACGGACAGCGACCTATTGAGAGCTTGCTGGAGATCGTCAAGGAAGATCTGAACAACTATGGGGAGTGCATGATTCCTATCGGTGGGTGTCTTTGTTTTGTTTCCCCATCCCCTGCTCTCCCATAGCACACGCACGTACGTACGAGCGAATAAACGAACGAACGCACGAGAACGAAGCAGCACTAACACGGGCGGGCGTAGACGAGGCCAACACCATCAACATGAAGCTGTTCCCCTACCACGCACCGCCACCGCCCGTCCACGGCTGGCACGTGCCGGTCCCCAAGACCAAGCTCGCCGAGATCGTGGACTCGACCTGGGACCTCACGCTGCAGAGGATCATCCCCTACGTGGACGGCGTCAACGACGTCCGCCGCATCGCCTGGCTCGCCGACGTGTCGCTGCCGCTGACGCAATGCGCGCTGCAGCACCTGCTGTACTACGACACCATCCTCCTCCTCGACATGTTCTTCTTCGGGTCCTGCTACGCCCTGCGACCCGGCATCCACGACTTCGTCGCCAACCGCGCCGGTATCATCGACGAGTGCGCCGCGTACGTGTGCATATCGCCGCCGCCGCCGCCGCCTCTCAGCTCGCGCGGCGCGGGCGGGGGTGGTGGCGAGAGCATGATGAGCAGCAGCACCGCCAGCATCGGCGTGCCGGGCACCGCGGCGTCCGGCGGCCGTCTCGATCCGTCGACGATACCACGACCTTACGCGGACATCCCGAGCCGCCCCACCACGTCCTCGACGCTGGCGGCGCCCGCGTCCGCGCGGCTCTCGCACTACCAGCTCATCAAGCTGATGACGACCTTCTGCATGGGCCGCAGCACGATGGAGTGGGTGCGTCTGCACCAGGAGGCCGGGCTCGACGTCCTCCGCCACGTCGACGTACGGCGGCTCGTGCAGTTCGGCGTTGTCAAGGGGCTCTTGTACCGGGTGCACAAGTACGCCGTCTCGAAGTCGTATCTGACGCTTCTTGCGACGGGGCGACGGCCCGGCGCCGACCTCGGCGGAAAGATGCGTGGTGGCTTGGAAAGGGATAAGGGGAAGGGCAAGGGCAAGGGCAAGGAGAAGGAAAAGGAGAAAGAGGAAGAAAAGGAGAACAGTCGGGGGGCCGCCGCCAAGAGCCCCGAGGACGAGGGACTAGAGATGAAGTTGAGCTCTCGTCGGATAAGTAGAGTTCGGATCCAAGACGAGGAGGAGATTGAAGAAGAAGCGATGGAGCCGGTGGAAACAGAGACGGAGTTGGAGGCCCGAGATCATGGGGATCAAGACGAGTATGATGAGGAGCAGGGAGGGGTAACGGACCAGGACGAGTATGCGGACAACAGCGAAGGCGGCGGCAGCGGTCACGATAACCACAAGGGGAGGAGGGAGGACGTCGCGAAGACGCGCAGGAAGATGCAGCGGTACCTCGACGGACGGCATTGCTTCGATCAGATCGTCACGGAGCAGAACCTCGCTGACGCCGAGATCATGCGGAAGCTTAAAAGCTTCGACCCGGACGTGACGGTTCTGTATCGCTAGGCTAGGCTACGGGGAGTCGGGCGCGAATTCGCCTATTTGCCTATTTAGGTGCTCGTTTGCTTATCCGTCTCCGCCCCCCGTGCCCCTCCCCTGAGACCGGATTCATTTTATTGCCCTTCTCCTGGACTCGCTATGTGTATGGATCGGGTTGAGACCGAGGCAAGTCAGTGCTGGTGCTTATGGCTAGTCCGGCGTGTGGGTAAGACGGCCAGCCAGCTGTCATCTCTACGTTTCCCTCGGCTCGACATAAGGAGACCACGTACGGAGAGGGCACCACATGCGGGAAGGGCAGGCCTTGCAGCGACTTGCTTTCAAGTACCTATGCAGATACAGGGACGCTGTAGATGAGCGAGTTCGCACTAGGTAGAGTCTACGATAGGTGCTCGTATTCGTTTATGATCATGAATGACGATGCGATTGTTTATTTGTTTGTTTGTTTTACTCGCCTCATGTGCATGTGTATGAATGCTCTATTACGATTTCTCGAGATGTTTTGATTGTACTATACCTCCCTACCTTATGTACCTATTCGAGATCAAATCAAGTAGGGGAGGGGGAAGATACTGTCTATACGGTGAAATCGTCGAGGCAAAGCTGTCTACGACTATTGGTAAAGACTATGTATGTGTGGGATGGGACGAGGATGGCATCGGCAGCTCGCCTTAGTAGATTTCACTGCTCTGCTGTTGAGGTCCTCTGCAGACCAGGCTAGGTAGCTTGACCTCGTCGAGCATAACATACATACTTACCTACTTACTTACAGCCATAGATAGCCCATGAATGAACATCAGTGATATACCTCTTCATACTACACAAATGTATTTCTAGGTAGTCACATTATGCTACATACAACTCATACGAATCATGGCCATGGCGCCACGCCACGCCAGTCTGTGTCAAACGGTCATGTATGCCAGGCATGTCAATGACCGCGAAACATGTTTTACCAGTTTTTTCTCCTTTTTCTTCTCAGAGTAAGGAAGAAATAACTACCTAGGTGTTTTTATATATAATCATGAGCGGGATTGTTCGTTCGTTTATTATATATATATAACATGAATAATTCATCTACATGTTACTACTACCGTTTAGAACCTGACGGCCTCCTCCCTCTCCCTAGCCACGGCGATGCGGTTGATCGGGGAGAAGGAAGGGGTGAAAGGAGAGGACCTCCGCGCTCTAGAGCCATCGCTCGTGCCATCTTGCTCTCGAATTCCATCGCCTGCTCACTTTTGATGATCCGGTCGATCGCCATCGTCTTCTCCTTCACCGTCAGACTCTCACGCCTCTCGGGCGTGAGCTGTGCCAAGGCGCCGAACTTGTTTAGCAGCCTCCTGGCGCGCGGCCGAGCTTGCGGGAACTTGATCTTGGGCGGCCCGACGGTGTCGGCGTCCTCGAGGGCCGCGGACTCACCGCGGCCCGCGGAGTCGAGCTTCTCCTTTAAGCGCACGAGCTCTTCGCCCTTAATTTTGGGGTCCTTGCCCCCGTTCGCGTCCATGAGCGCCTGGCGCAGCTGGCGCGCGGCGCCTTTGCCCGGCTCGCCCGGGTACGATTGCCCGCTTGCTTCCCATTCTTTGTCGCTGATCATCTTCACGATGCGGACGAAAAACTTTCCTCGTCGCAGGATGAGAAGCTTCCCGTCGATGAGGAAATTCTTCGTGTCGCCCGGGAACCAGTTTTTGACCGGCGTGAAAGAGAGGTCGCCCTCCACCATCCCCATGTTGTCCTGGGCTGAGCGGCCCGGCGATCCACCGACGTAAGCACCCTGGTGGGCAATGAGGCGGTGGGCGTCGCTACCGCTCTCGGCCAGGCCCGCACCGAACAGGATGCGTGCTATGGATTGGCCTAGGATGAGGGACTCGGGGAGCTCGATATCGGGCCGGAATTGCGTGGCGAGGGCAATCTCTGCAGGCGTGCCCTTAGCCGGGTACGAAGCAAGCTCCCCCCTAGACAGAGGGGTGTCCGGCGGCGGCGTGCCGGGGTTCGCGAACATCTGCCGGTGCCGCTCTTGCGTGGCAACGGCCTCGGACCTCCCGTGGACCAGGGCGAGGACTTCGAGGGCGAGAGCGTGGTGGGCGTGGCGCTTGGGCGGGTCTAGGTTGTGCTGCGCCATGATCTGGTCGATCTGCTCGAGAGGGATGAAGGTGAAGAGCTTCAGAAGCTTCTCGACCTCGGCGTCCGGCCTCCGCATGAAGTAGCCGTACAGATCGAACGAGTTGGTCATGAAGGGGTCCAGCCATAGGGCGTTGCCGGCGCTCTTACCGAACTTGTTGCCCGAGGCGTCGGTCAGCAGAGGCACGGTGAAGCCCACGGGGGTGTGGAGCAGGTCGTTGGGCCGCATGAGGTCGGGGGCCTTCTCGGTATCGCGCAGGAGCTTGACGGCGTCGACGCCGGCGACGATGTTGCCGTACTGGTCTGAGCCTCCGATCTGCATGCACACGTCCTTGGGGCCGACGAACATCTTCCAAAAGTCCCAGGCCTGCATCAAGGGGTATACGAACTCGGCGAGGGACATGCCGTCGCCCTCGGTCATCTTCCTCTTGGCCGTCTCGCGAGCCAGCATGGGGCCGACGCGCACCTTCGTGAACAGGCGTTGGACGACCTCGGAAAAGCTTGTCGAGTTGTGCCAGGCCGAGTTGTTGACGATCTCGCGGTTCCAGGCCCATTCCTTCTGGTAGCCGTAGTGGGCGGCCTGCTGCTCGACGTGTCGCCACATGCTTTTCAGCTGGTAGTGGATCTTGGTGGTGAAGCGGGTGCGGTCGGCCTTGGAGACTTCGTCCCTGGTCTGGAGGCGGCCGGTGGGATCGCCGGCCTTGGCGGTGGCGCCTCCGACGACGGTGATGGCGCGGTATCCGTGCATGTACATCCAGAAAAGGGGCATGAGGGGGAGGAGGTGGCCGAGGTGGAGAGAGGGGGCGGTGGGATCGATGCCGACGTAGGCGCCTATGCGCTTGCGCCTCATGAGCTCGCGGATTTGGTCATCGGTGCCGGCGACGTCCTTGACCAAGCCACGGGCCTTAAACGTGTCCCAGAGATGGGGCACTTGGCCATTCTTGATCTCTTCGGCCCTGCGGTTCCAGGCTTCCTCAGCATCCTTGCGCTTGGCTATGGTGCTGAGATGTAAGGGCCGACGGTGTTGTTGCCGGCTCACGGCGAGGCGGCGGAGGAGGCATGATCGACAGAGCCCCGACGGTGCGGGACTCCAGAGGGACATGGTGGCGAGGGAGAGAGGATGGAAGGCGGAAGGGGGGAGGGTAGGAGTGTAGGGGAAGAAATCTCAGGTAGGTTGGTCGTAGTAGAAGAAGGAGATGGAGATCGGATAGACACACAAATGTGTTTGCTGTGGAGGAAGAGAACTTGAAGAGGAGCAAGACTATGTGGAGGGTAGAGGAGAGAAGGAGGAGGACTCTCTCTCGCACTCTCTCACTCACTTTATCTCACTCTCACACTCTCTCACTCTTTCACTCTCTCACTCTCTCACTCACTCCCTCACACACACACACCCTCTCTCTCTCTCTCTTTCTCACTCTCACTCTCTCACTTTCTCTCTGCTCTGGAAATTCAGAGCATGAGCGAGAAGGTTGTTTGTCGGCTCAAGAAAGGTGAGGCTAAAATGGCATCACACGCATAAAATGAATGCCTATGGAGGTACATTCATATTGCCGGTATTCGGCCCAAATAGCGGTAGAGTCGAGAGATGCTTGTAGGTAATCAATCTGTTCGTATTTGACCTGGTGGTAGTCAATCTGGGCGTAAATGGTCGGTAGTAGGTGGTTGAACAGGCTTCAAGTTTACTGCGAAGCTTCAATTAAGAAGTTAATAATCTTTTTTTTTTTTTTTTTTTTTTGCGCTCTACGAAGTACATGTACTTAATGCAGTATTAGCGTAGAGTTGGTGTTAGCGTAGGTACATGTGAAGTTCTGGTTGGCACGTGCGTGGGTGCGCTAAAAACTTGAAGTACCTACATGTACCACAGCATTGTTGTGTACTTGAGCCTGTATGTACCTCTGCAGGTACACTCCTACATCCCGGTGGTATCCACTGGGTACGGGCGAGGTGGTGTAAGTACCAGAGACATGTTACTTCTCTCTCATCAGCCAATCACGGAGCTCTTAATTGTCCTCGGCAATCCATATCCCAATCCGCTCATTCTCTGCTCTCCATCCCGTCATCGAAAGGTAAACTAACCTAACCTGACCTAATTCCCAATTGCCCTCTTCATCTATTCACTCAGTCAACACCACCAACACCACCGTCGCAGCCAATCAGCCAGTCAACGGCTCTACATATCTCTTGCCGTCTCTGGGAAATAGGCGAGAGAGAGGAAAAAGCAAAGGGGACAAAGGGAGATAACACAGGCAAAGGCAGAGGCAGAGGCAGTGACCGGGGAAGAGACACGCAAGATCAAAAAGAGAAGGGAAGAAGAAGAAGAAGAAGAAGAAGAAGCATAAACAGCCTCCGAGCAGCAAATAACGAACCAACCAAACATGGCCTCGACGATTCGTCCCCTTCTCCTCAGGCAGACTGCCCTCTCAGCCTCCATCCGCCGATCCGCCACCATCCCCGCCTCCACACCCGGCTTCCTATCGAAGACAACATCACCATCATCATCAATCGCCGCGAACGCCGCCCGCGCCGCCGCCTTTCACGCTTCTAGCCGCAGAAGTCTACTCCCCGCCGGCCCTCGTACGTCATATGCCCAGCCCCTCGGATAACCCCGCCATGCGCCTGTCATTGAGGCCATAATTAGCATTGCCATTGCCATTGTGATTATAATTGGCGATTGCCATTGTCATTATGATGATTAGGATGATTAGGCTAATGAGAGAATCCCCCCGGGCAGAGGTCATCAAGGGAACCGGTACGTGCATATCTTCTACCACTCGTCTGACCGTGTCTCCCCTCCATTCCTCTCTCTACTTGATTGAGACAGGGAAACAAACAAACAAACACACAGAGAGAGACATCCATCCGTCCATGCGCTAACCCCCTAACCTAGTCAACGATGCCGTCCCCGTCCCCGACCCGCACCCCACCCACGGCTCCTACCACTGGACCTTCGAGCGCGTGGTGGCCGCGGGGCTCGTGCCGCTGACCGTGGCGCCCTTCGCCGCCGGCTCGCTGAACCCGGCGATGGACGCCGTCCTGTGCGCCCTCCTACTCGTCCACAGCCACGCCGGCTTCCAGTCCATCATCATCGACTACGTGCCCAATCGTCGCTACCCGGGCGCCTACAAGGCTTGCCTGTGGCTTCTCAACATCGCCACCGTGCTCGTCGGCGTCGGCCTGTATGAGTTCGAGACTAACGACGTCGGCGTCACCGAGGCCGTAAAGCGTGTCTGGAAGGCTTAGTTTAGATAGGATAGGATGGGTAGGATAGGTTATCTTGGGCTTGGTCCGAGGGTGACGGACGGATGGACGGACATCTACTCTGCTGCTTTGAAGGTGAAAGCCATACATGGGTCATCTGAGATGAGCAAAGCGCATAGGGCGGGCGGGCATGGCTCGCTTAGTCAGTATGGGTTAGTCTAGTCTGTCCGAGTTGATGAGGAAGACGAGGCAAAGAAAAGAGTCAGATAGTCAGAGAGATGGGGAGGGAGGACCTTCGTTTGAAACCGTTCGTCCGTCCCAGTCGAACCGTGTATCCAATTACAAGCAGTATAGTATATAAACCACATATGTACACTATTGACCATCACTAGCAGGGTAAAGTGATACAAGAGTCGTAAAACCCGGTTGCGCCGACGAAGGCTCACGCAACTCGCGTCGGCCCCCTCACGCAAAAAGCCTTTTGGTCAATTGATCAATCAAACAAAGCCTGATTCGAATTGGATTAGATCTCCCCGCCCATCCAGAACTTCTGTAGGTACGGCTATGGCTAGTCGGCGGCGCCACTGCCACTGCCGCTGACATCCCTCTTCCCGAATCGCGCGCCGAGCCCGCTGATGGCGATATCCCGACGGAAGAACTTGCCGAAATTCCTCAGATTCTCATTGATGCTCGCGGCGTTCTGGGCCGCGAACGCCGCGCCTGCACCAGCACCTGCACCCGGCGCGGTCCCGGACGCCAGTCCGCCTCCGACCGTCGAGGGCGTGCCCATCCTCTCGACGCCGTCGCGGGCCGCCGAGAGCAGTTTCTCGCCGAGGCTTGTGGGGTCGAAGCGCGCCGGGGCTGCCGTCGCAGCCGCCTGGTTGAGGCCGGCGGCCGTGTTGTTGCTGTTATTCAGCAGCGGTGTGAGGAGCGGGCTCTGGGCCACGAGCTTGCCGCCGCCCGAGCTGGGTGCGGCGTCGCGGTGGATGCCGAAGAGCTCGACGAGGTGTGGCTGGTCGGCCTTGCGCACGCCCTTGAGCTCGAGGATCTTCTTGAAGTTGGCGTCGGAGCGGTCGCCGATGTGGATGAGGTAGGCCTGCACCAGGCCCTCAGGCGGCGAGGGGCGGACCTGAAGCGTCTTGAGGAGGGGGTCGATGCGCGTCATGGTGCCGTTGACGCGCCTGACGAAGCTCGCGGGCGGGCTTTGAGAGGCGCTGTGATAGGAGAGGAGGTTTTCAAAGGCCTTGGTCAAGACGTACTTGTCCAGCAGCATCTGGACGCGTGGTGGGGTTAGCAACGAAAGCGCTTGGGCAAGACCCCGGTCCGTATATCACGCGAGGCTGACAAGGACGAGAGATTGGGTGGCATTTACCTGCTCCGCACCGACCTCGGAAACCGGCCGGCACTGGACAATGTTGGCGATGTACGTGTTGGCGACATGTTCGACCAGATTGTCGGCGAATGCGCGCGCGTACTGCGGCTTGACGACGACGGACAGGATCTCTTCTGCCCTGGCGTTGATGTGCGAGACCAGCTCACCAACGTATGAGCTCTGGTCCCCGACGCTCTCCATCTTGCTCCAGTTCGTATTCTTCATCTCACGCCAGGCGCCGTCGCAATCAGCCTCGGCTCTGTTGACGAGAGCCAGCACGGCCGTACTGGCGACGCCGAGGAATGCATCGGCCTGCGACGTGAGGTCGACCTTGGACACGAGCTCGCCGTCGATCCGTTTCTTGATGTTCTCTTCGAGCTGCCCCGTGTTAATGTGCCAGAAGTCAGCCGTGTTGAGGACGAGGATGATGTCCTGCACCGACGCCGCCGTCTGGGCCGGCCTCTGGAGAACGGCGAGCAGCACCTGTTGCGCGTACTCGTCCAGGTACTTGGCCAGGGTCTTGGCGAGGTCCAGCAGCCGCTCGCTCGTGGATAGCTTCGCGCACTGCGACAGCGTGAGCTTGTAGAAGTGGAACAGTTCGATGGCCGAGCCGATGACGGACTGTGGCGAGAACTCCTCGTCGGGCGGCAGCAACGGCTGCGCCTTGTACTTGGGGATCATGGTTGCCAGCGTCCTATCTTGGGACTCAACCCACAGGCTCAGGTACGGCTCGAAGGCGACCGAGATGGAGCCGTTGAAACGCTGCGTCCTCTCGTCGGCCGAGCTCAGGGTGTCGATGCTCGCCCTCGGCAGCTCGCTCGAAAAGCGGCGCTCGACGCCCTGCTCGAAGTCCATGGTCTCCTGCAGAGCCCGGAGGAGCAAGTCCACGTCCATCTTGGCGCCGTCGGTCCTGCGCATGCTCTTCTCGAGGAGGCCCCGGTAGTCGTCCCGCGTGCCGTCGCAGAAGGCGGCGGCCAGGGTCTCGCCGACGCGCCAGTGCGGGGGGAAGATAGCGGCGTGGTCGTCCTCGTAGACCTTCATCATGCGCTTAAACCAGGCGTAGCGGCGGCCGATGTTGTCGAGGCTGCCGGCCTCGTCGTTGCCGCGGAACACGTGGCGGTACTCGCGCAGCTCCGTGTTGACGTACCAGGTGACAAGGCGGGCGCGGGCGGTGTCGCCGAGGGCGTCCATGACGGCGCAGGCCTCGACAAGGGTGGTGCGGCGGGCGGCGGTCTCGCCCTTGGCGAAGGCCATCTCGAAGTCGTCGCAGACCTGCTCGAGCAGCTCGCGCTGGATGTCGGCGACGCCGCGGCTGAGGGCGGCGACCTGGTCGATGCCGCGGTAGCTGTTGAAGTGGCGCATGAGCTGCAGCACGGCCTGCAGCAGGGAGGCGCCCTCACGGTACTGGCGGGCGCGGGCGAGGCGACGCAGCTGCTCGTAGGCCGTGGTCAGCATCTGCAGGCGCTTGAGGGCCGTCATGGACAGCGTCAGGTTGCGCTTGGTGCCGTCGAGGCGTTTGATGTCGGCCGTCATGGCGGTGATGCCCTGCTCGGTCTCGAGGGCGCGGGCGCGGACCGTCTCCATCTTGCGGAACAGGTCGGCGAGCTCGGCCTGGGCCGACTGCATGCGCTCGAGCGACGAGTCGGGGCCGTACGCCTGGGCGGCCTGGCGGGCGGCGACGTGGGCAGCGAGGGCGTCCTGGCGGGACTGCAGCGTTGACGAGACGGCGGCGATGGACGAGACGGCCGATGGGTGCGAGAAGAGCAGGTTGAGGTGTTGGACCGCATCGTAGTTCGACGGCGAATCCAGGCCCATGTCCATGTCCGTCTCCATTTCTATCTTTTCCGTCGGCCGGCGAGATTTCCGTCTGCTGGCAAGACTTCCCCTTCCGCCTGCCGGCGAGATGGCTCACGAGAGAGAGAGCGAGAGAGAGAGATCGTGTCTTTTAAGGGGTCTCGTGGTTTATTCTGTCATGTCAGGGAGGAAAGTTGAAGTCGAGTATGCCGTGTTCCCATATGGGTCGTCGTTCTGTTTGTAGTATGAGGGAGGACGGTTGAGAGAAAAGGTTGTCGTCGTGTCTTCGTTTTGTTGTTGTAGAAGAGAGGAAAGTTGAAGTCGAGGTATGATGTATGTCGATAATACACCTTTTGATGTACCCTGTACTTCGTAGTGGACATGAGTAAAGTACATAAGTAGTAGGTACCTTTCAAAGCATCTGATGTGAGAGCCAATCAACCGTTCCTCTTCAATGCTACCTTATGTACTGGGGTCTTACCGGGTAGCTCCAATCAAGTGTAAGTCATATCTCCAAGCTCCAGACAAATTCGACTCCACCAAAAAAAACACTACCAAGAAACACGATGACGATGATTTAGAAATGATCCCACTTGCTTGGGCCAGTACACAAGACGACTCCGACTTCGACTCCTTCTCCTCAGCCCGACTCGACTCGGCTCGGCTCGGTCCGGCTCAGTTCGACCTGGTCCTTGTAGCCAATTCAGCCAGTCATTATGGTCTTCCGCCCAGCCGGGAATGTCTCGCGGTCCCATGGTCTCGACGCCGTCTGCTGGCGATGCAGCCGGCAGCTGATGGTCTTGGCGATGAAGACGTTGACGAGGACGGCGACGACGAGAACGACGACGACACCCAGAACCACCACTACCACGGCGATGATGATAAGGCCCTTCTCTCACGCCACCGCCGCCTTCCGACCCCCATTCAACTCCACTCCGGCTCGCTTAAAGGCCAGCTACTTCATCTCCAATCACGACCTGGCCTACGTACGGGCTCCCGGGGCCACCATCACCACCGGCCAGCCCCACCTGAATCCAGAGTCCGATCATGTTCTGCCACATCGACGACGCCAACAGCAACGGCAAGAGAGGCAGCAGCAGCAGCAGCAGCAGCATGACACTGCCTCGGGCGCCGACGACGTCCTCCCCCCCAACGCCTCTTCCATCCTGACCACCGAATCCACGAGATATCCTCTGAGCTCCCTCCGTCGCCAGCTCTCTCTCTTCCTCTCGCTCTCCAAGCCGCGGCTGACCGTTGTCGTTGTGCTCAGCGCCATGGCCCCTTACGCCCTGTATCCCGTCCCCGACTTCATCTCGCCTTCGATTGGTCTCGATACGCCCTCCCTATCGCCCTTGACCCTCGCCTTCCTGACCACCGGCACCGCCCTCTGCTCCGCCAGTGCCAACACCCTCAACATGCTGTACGAGCCCACCTGGGACGCCATGATGAGCCGCACCCGGAACCGTCCGCTCGTGCGGGGCCTCATCTCCCAGCGCCGTGCCCTCGCCTTTGCCGTCGTTGCCGCCCTCGCCGGCGTCGGTGGCCTCTACTTTGGCGTCAACCCCACCGTCGCCTTTCTCGGCGCCGCCAACATCGCCCTCTACGCAGGCGTCTACACCCCACTGAAGCGCGTGTCCTGGCTCAACACCTGGGCCGGCGCCGTCGTCGGTGGCATCCCCCCCTTGATGGGCTGGGCTGCCGCAGCTGGCGAATATGCCACCGGAGATGGCTCCTTTCAGGAGCTCCTTCTCACACCGGAAGCTGTCGGCGGTTGGCTGTTCGCCGCTCTCCTCTTCGCCTGGCAGTTTCCGCACTTCATGGCCCTATCCTGGTCGATACGTGACGAGTACAAGGCCGCCGGGCATCAGATGCTTTGCTGGATAAACCCCGCGCGCAATGCCCGGGTAGCCCTCAGATACAGCCTTGCTTTTCTTCCCATATGTATTGGATTATGTGCCGCTGACGTTACGGAGTGGAGCTTCGCCTTCACGAACCTGCCTATAAATATGTGGCTAGTATACCACGCCGTGAAATTCCAGCGAGATCAGGGCTTCAAGGGAAGTGCGCGCGGTTTGTTCTGGGCCAGCGTCTGGCACCTCCCCGTCATCATGGTTCTGGCGCTCGCACAGAAGAAGGGAATGTGGGGTCGCATATGGAGGAGTGTCTTTGGGGAGCCCGCCTTGGACGATGACGACGACGACAACTACGACGAAGAATACGACGAAGAGCAGCCGGTTAGCGGGCAAATAGCAGAAGACGCGAAGCTTCCCGATGCCCGGCTCGAAGCGACAGTGCCTCGCATTGAATCTCCGTGACGTCGACACATACCCAGAACCAGCGTCCATCTACAAGTTGTATCATGATGTCCATCAATTGTACAAACACTATTCTGAGACTATGGAACTTGTAGATCCCAGGAGCAACTTCGTACGTCCATCCAGCCAACTGTAGTGTACTCTTCCCATGTATAAAAAACACTCCGTTCATTTATTCATTTATTTATTCATTCATTCATTCGTGACAAGTGCTAGCCTCTACCCATGGCCCATCACAACCCCCTTCCAGATCCAAATCTCATTCGATTACCGATCGTAGAACGCCATTTTCTTCTTGCCCACCGACCAGGCCTAGCAATTGCGCGATATCTATCTGATGATTGAGGTGTATAGTACAGGTACAATGTATTTGCTTCGCCTGTGGCCACCCTGGCTCCGAGCGAAGAAGGGGATAAACGAATCGCCGCCATGAAAAATATGGGTACTAGCTCCAACCAAATCTCGTGCTGCTTTTTCTTTGCCTCTCTAGGTATGATGTGTCCGTGACTGAAGGAAAGAGAGAAATGACCAAAAAAGCATCAACCAGAAGAACCCATTCTACCACCAGTCTTCCTTCCATATTTTTCCACACGGGGTTGGTTTCGTCATCTCATCATAGTCCCAAGAGAGAGGATTAGAGAATTATGCCAAAGACTCCAGCTTGACGAAGAAGCCAGAGAGTCCTGGGGAAGGGAGAAAAGGGGAAAAAAGGAATTTGAAAGCCCAAAAAGACAAATCAAAGAGAGAGAGAAACAGTCCGTCATCGCCATCTCCTTGTACGCCAACCATCCAAGAGAAAATTAAAGAGAAAGCTCATCGTCCATGACCCGCGCCATAAAACGCTCGTATCCCCAGACGCCGACAAACAAGTAAAATATGCATCGCCCTGGTCCAACCGCAAGGAACCGGAGTAAAAACGTAGCAGGTCTGGAACGACGGAGTAAATGAAGGTCATACAGGCAAGAGAAAAAGAAAAAGAAAAGGAAAAGGAGGAGGAGGAGGAGGAGGAAGGAATTATTTTTGTCGACGAAAGCCCCATCTAATCGGATGTTCGGAGCGGACCCGTGGCGTGGCCGTGGCCGGATGGGTGGATGATGGCCTCGATGCTTATCTCGCCGCTGGACAGACGCTGGGTGTCGCTCATGTACGGGGAGCTGTCTTGCGAGTGGTGCGGGTGCCCATGCATGGTGTAGCCCTGGGCGGCGGCGGCGGCGGCTGCGGCGGCGGCGGACGAGGAGACGGAGGAGCCGTAGCTCGAGGCGTAACCGGCGGCGGCGTGGGCGTGGTGGCCGGAGCCGTAGGGGATCGTCATGGGGTGGTGGTGCATGCCGTAGCCGGCACTGCCACTGCCGCACGAGTGCTGCGAGTGCACGCTCGACGCCTCGGGGCTGCTGTACGATGCGTCGAGGTCATCTACTGGAGTCAGACCAATGCCGGAAATGCCGCTGTCGTCGTCATACCCATGCATCGAGTGTCCTTGTTCCAGCCGCTCACGACGGGCTGCCGACCGCGAGGCCGATTGGAGATTTTTGAGACCATTGTGCATGCACTAGATAGGGGTCATCGAGTGAGCTAGCTGTCCGTCTTTCTACTACACGTTGATGGGCTCCCGGCCTGGTTTCGAGGGAGGAATAGGGTTGTGAAGGGAGAGAGCGACAAGCAGAAAAGAAAAAGGAGGCGATGAGGGGAAATAAGGGATTCAAGAAGGGAAAGGGGGGAGGAAGAACTGAGGAATCGTACCTTGGCCTCGACAACCATCCACTTCTCTCCGGTCCGCGCGGCCAAGCCCTGCCAGATCTCCTTCCGCATGCTCATGTAATCCTTCGCGAGACGTTCCAGTTTCCTGGCATCCCAGTCGTCGGCACCCCTGCGCTCCAGCAGGCGCTCGTGGCGCTTGCGGCAGGCGTTCGGCGACTTGTGAGGGAAATACGTGCTCTGGATCTGCGCCCAGTTGAGGCCCTGCTGCCGGGCCGTGAGCAGGTTGTGGTCATCCTGCTGCGACCAAGCGCCGGAAGAGTGCCGGTGAGGCATGGGAGGCGGCGGAGGAGGCTGCGGCTGGGCGGGGACCTGTTGAGGGTACTCGTAGGCCTGCGCCGGCATGGAGACCGGGGCCGCGGCCGAAGGTGGCGCGGGCCTGTAGTAGCTCGCGGTGTTCAGGTTCGTATTCAAGGGCAAGGCGGCCGGGCGTGTGCCGTAAGGGACCGACGGCGCCAAGGTCACAGGCAAGGGGTTCGGGTTCGAGTACTGGGCCTGGTTTGAGCTCGACGAACGCGTCTGTCTCGGCATGTTGACGAATGAAACACAAGAAGTGAAGTCTCCAAAAAAGAACAGGGGGGGGGTTATATGCAGGAGAAACGTAGAGCTAGAAGGACAAGGTAATAAATAAGGTAAATGGATACACGTGAGCGCATCCGCTTCGAAACAGAAGCGATTATAAATTAGCAGCACACAGCTATGGTATAGTATGCACGAATAAGAGCCAAGATAGAACCGGAGAGGATGGTGATGGTATAGGTGGTTCCTCGTCTTCGCCTGGAGAACTCGGATTTTGTTTTCGACGTGAGGAGGTGATATGGTGTTTGGGGCGTGGGTGAAAAAGATGTCCTGACTCGTATCAAACGAATGAAGATAGGTGATGAAACGAACGGTGAAAAAGACAAGGGAAAGAGAAACCAAGCCAGACCGTTAGGAAAAACCGACGACAATAGGAAACGAGCAGCTTGATGGTATTGCAGGAGGGTCCGGGGAAGGAAAGTAAACAAGGTAGACCAGGTCGCGATATGGGCGCCCCTACTTATAAAACACAGCCGTCCGGATGGCCATCGCCGAGGACGGGGCCCATCATGCCAGTCCCACGCGAGCGAGGAAACGTGCTGGTTGGGTCCGCCGCCCGCTGTAGAGAAGAGTGAGTGAGTGGGCGAGTGAGTGAGTGAGAGAGTGAGTGAACATCCCAAGACTCTCAACTCTGAATCTGAAACGTAGCCTTCTTGGACCCTCGTCCGTACAGTAGTGCGGGTGGACGGCGAGCTAGAGCGACAGACGACGTGGGGAAGAATGCAAGAAGAGACGATGAAACTTGAGTTGTGTATCCGAAAGAGCGAACACACGCCCGAGGGGCCGCTGACATTGGCCAGAGGCCCTCGGAAGAGGCGTCTGTCTGAGAGTCGGGCGGCTAGGGGAGAAGAGGGAAGAAAAGGGTCCAGGGTATCGAGGGCGGTTAAGTCTGGATGGGTACATGACTCTATCTCGAAAGAGGAAAGAAACAAGAAACGAAACAATTTGGGGGCGCAAGGCCAGCTCCCTACCTGGTAGACTACTGCTACTACTACTACTTCTACTTGCAGCATCACTGATCAGAAAGAGTAGAGTACCGTAGAGTAGACTAAACCCAGATAGACAGAAAAGAAATGGGAAGCGGGCCATATAGACGGTCAAAAATAGAAGAAGCAAGTAAACGCGTATCATTAGCCGCCAGCCCTACCACCGATGCAGATGCAGATGTTGTATAAGTAAGTAAGTACCCATTATTACTATGCGCGCGATAACGCAAACAACCGCGGCGGGCGGAACCTCACAGACAAACGCATCCCAAAGAGGAAACGAGAAGATGATGCATCATACTCGGATGCACTTGAGCTTTCTTCCGCTTGTTAGCTTGAACTAGCTATGTAGGTTCACTCGGCTGTCTATATCTCTCAACCTGCTTTGATTGTTTGTGCGTCAGACGGCAAAGATTCCACGGCTATTGACAGAATTAATCAACATACGCGCTTAGGTCAACACCCCCTGGCACAAGCCAAGAAACGCCAAATACAGGTGAGTAGTGTACTTCGTAGGTAGCAAGCCTCCAAATACCGATCAAGCTCACCATGGCTAGCCCGAGACCTGATAAAAAGAAAAAAAGAAATGAAAGAGGAGCAGCAAGTGGCCATTCATCGCGATATGAATAATTATACACTGGGGAGGTAGATAAAATAAGAGTTTGGCCCAAGTCGTGGCTCGTCCCGCTTCCCGCAAACCTCGCGGAGGCTAAAAAACAAGAGCAAAGCTGAAGTACCTAAGACAAAGTACAGTAGACAGACACAGGCAGGCAGGCAGAGCTGCGGAGCACGAGTTAGGTCAAGCGGAAATGGTACCTTGCAGGAACAAGGTATCATACACGATATGTACGCTCTATATCAGAGCCAATGAAACGGCCTACCATAGAACCGAGAACGAATACCCCTGGTCTGACAGAGATTGATGATAGTCATTGCAACCATTGCAACAGCATCCATGTGAGTTCGTCGAGAGAGAATTGAATCTACGATTCCCAGCGCTTGTTTTGAAATGGCCAAGACACTACCTGCGTTAGGCTACTTTAACCTGCATACCCCCATTACACCAAGTACACCAAGTACCTACACCAAGTACCTACACCAAGTACCTACACCAAGTACCTACACCAAGTACCTACACCAAGATCACGAAGGGTATAAGTACAGTATATGCACCATTCGCACTATTCTGTAAGCAGGTACGTTATAAACATGTACAATACGCACGGCATGTCAGTAACTACCTTTATTCAACCTGAAAATCATCATGACCAGATCACCGCAGGAGGTTAGGTTCTAGCAACACTCGCTTTTATTCATGTTGTATAGCTTAGGACAGACAAAAAAAAACAAGTCAAGATTATTATCGACAGTGTAAGGTACTGTGGCAAGGTGAGGATGAAAACAGACAAGGTGGGAGACGGTTGCTCTCTTACGAATAGTGTACGCAGATAGTTAGTATGTATACACTTACGAGGTACAGAGGCGCGCGTCTATGTTCGCTAGTATGGGATTGTCCACGATTATGACCGTAAATGGTTAAATTGTCGGGAAACTCTCTGTCATCTAAACGCCGAGATTCTCGCTACAACAGCCGAGTGGCCAATTTCGGGGCTATGGGGCCGTGATGCCAAGAACTACCACCACTGGAGGAGCCAATTTCGAAGTACTTTACTTCGTACAGAGTAGGTACCTACTTACTTCAGTGAGAGATGCCGCTGCTGTCCTGCCTGTTGCTGGGCATCCACGTGTATTGCGCTTTTGGCAGTGTTGTTTTGTCCCGAGCCTCCTTTTCATTCGCCCAACGTGTTTCCTCTACTTCGTACAGCTATCCGACCTGGGTTAGGCATGTCGGCACCAAAAGGGTAAAGACTAGATAGAGCTCATGTCACCTAACAAGGGTCATTATTAACATGAAATGACGATAAATTTAGTGTCAAGAAGAGCGCTCGTACGCGCAGATTTTGGTCAAGTCCTCGAGTCGAGAGCGCTTGTTTGTCTGCTTACTCGCAAATCCTCTTAGGATGCTACCCTTATTCGAATGCCATCACATCATAGAGACGATCAACAACATTACTTTTATGGTCTGGCTTACGGTGACCTATCGCTTCCACAGCTTGTTCGGCCCTCGAAAATTGCACTAATTCGAAGGCGAGTTATTTTGTGTTTCAAGTGCTTCTTGGAGATTGGCAGGGTTATAGCAGACAACAGAAGCTGCCATGTATAAGAAATGAATTGGCCCATCGCGTATTCGACCCCACGCGAAAAACATATAGACCTCAACCACAGTGAAGCACGGTATCGTGCTGTCGCCGTTGGGGGCTGTGGAGTGCCAGCTCTTCCTCTCCTATCCTTCGCTATTTCTTCATTCTACTACTGGCGGCATATCTCTCGACCGAACGGCCCGAGCATCGGCAGTCATCCGTCCATTTGGGGGCCGCCCATTTACGGCCTTGTTAGTTTCAGATCAACGAAATGTTCCCCTTCTAGCCCTATGGTGTTTCATGGGGCCGCCGCGCTGGTCGCCCGGTTTTTAGGCCGCTGATCCCACGTCGTTGGAACCCCGGAAGGTCACTCTTTGCCGAGCTTCTCGTAGTAACATGGTGTGCGATCGGAAGTGACGTTGTCGCCGCATTCATTGGGTAGTTGGAGCTCGTACTTGCGACGCCGGCATCCTTCCCGCCGGGACGAGCCTTTGAGAAGCGGTGCGTTTATTCACCGACGCGTATCTCAATTGTCTGTGCTGAGCCTAGGTAGCCCTTCCCGTTGCCGCTTGTCGGCAGCAAATATCATCGAAAACAAGTGGCGTCAGAGTAATAATAAGGTCAATCTTACGACGTTGGAGAGAGGCCTGCAATTCATCATCATTTTATTTCTTCTATTTGTATCCAGTGAAGAAAAACGCCATATGTCTCATAATTCTCATCTGCCCCGATATGAATTGAGTGGGAGTAGGCCCTCGTGCTCGCCTTAAAAAGACCACATCTGTCAAGAGCCACTCTCACTCCAGAGGCTTGGTGCTCACTGCTCACAACAGCATCCTCACTCGAGCAATCCATGCATTGCTCAAGTAGGAACATCATATTTCCGTTCAACCGTCCAATCTCCACATAGGTCTAGAACACATAGGCCCCTACCAAAGGCTATCAGCGACAAGAGCTATGCACTTTTCGGCTTGGTCTTCGGCTAATATACTCTCGCCTTGCAAAAGTCTTGATTGTGTTAGTTCCCCCCTAGCACCGTCTAAGATTGGTGTTAGTAATTAGTCAAATGAGGAACGCCCATCTTCGACGCTGTCACTCATTTGTTACTCGCAGAGCGTGAGCAAAAGCTCCCGTCCGGTTTGTCATCCTTGACACCCTCTTGGGTAAAATCGAGCCCTTCAAGCATCAAATGCACCCTCGGCTCCTTTTCCTAAATATCCTAGCAGGTAGTTCCTCTCAACAGATACTTATTTCCTCTCTATTAAACGTGGTATCATGCTTACAAGTGGACTTAGTTATCTCTGTTCCAGTGCGCTCAATGTCTGTATTATATCTTGATGCATTTCTCAAATGCTAAAAATATTTCTATCGTCAGAAAAATTGCCTGGGCCCTGTGACATCATCAGAGATGGAGGCATTCAGGCTAAATGCACATTCACCGTCCTCCGTCAGTCAGGCAATTTCCCTTATGGGATATACCGATGTCACCCTGAACATGCTCCACTCGAAGCTCCTCTCAACTGTCACAACGCGCACGTGTATACACGATGCTGAACAACCGCCATAGATTGCCTCATTGCTACCTCGCAGCGCCAAGATGTCATCATTTACACCTCGAAGCTGCAAGGGCGCTGGCTGTGTAAACTACGACAACTTTACATGCTCCGACAAGGTAAAATAGCAACAATAAATAATGACATGTTGTTTCTAGAGGCGTGGGTTTTCCAGTGCCTCGGGATGGCACTGGAGCTGCACGAAGCTGGTTAAAAGACCCCCTCCCACCCACATTCCATTTTATCCCATCCCCTTGTCACCCCGGACAGGAATATTGAGAGATCTCTAACGTGATTCGCCGAGGTACAGCAATGGATAGCTTCCTCGCCGTACCATGGCCCTGGACTCACAGCTGTGCTCTACTCCGCTCCCGCTCAACCAGTATGGCTAGATCAGATGGGGAGAGCATGGTTCTCCGCGGTATGCTTGGGGGGTGGGACATGTTTGATTCGTTTTATTAATATAGGCCAATTGCCCAACCGCGAAAACTCTTCTTCCCCGTATCATCTCTGGTGACAGACTGTCTGCCTGACCTCCGGCTCTTGGCTCGATAAATCGTGATATCCCGCCTTCGTACGCCGTTCAGGCTAGTGGGACTCTGATAAACTTGTTATTGCAGCACTAAACTGCTTCACTGCAAGAAGATAACCCGACACTTCTGAAGAAAACCGCGTTCGTCATGGCAGGGGGTGTTGATAACGCGGCCGTCTATAATGCCGCCCTGAAGCGTCGCCAGGCGATGATGGGTGCCTCAGGTCCCATGGCTCTCGTCAGAAACTTCAAGGTGTTTCGAGTCGCCCTATTCGCCTGTATCGGTGGCGTTCTGTACGGCTATAATCAGGGAATGTTCTCTGGCTTGCTGACTATGCCGGCTTTTCAAGCCCGTGAGTACCCCAGTCTTGATCAAGCACTCTCACCAGGAGAAGCAAGTACACTGATAAATCCAAGATATGGGCGACTACGATCCGTTCGACCCCAATGCCGATCAAACAAAGAAGGGATGGCTGACCGCGATTCTTGAGTTGGGTGCTTGGATCGGAACTCTCATGTCGGGCTTCATCGCCGAGACCATTTCCCGCAAATACGGCGTGTTAGTCGCCGTCTCGGTGTTCTCTCTAGGTGTCATCATTCAGTCCACTGCCCAGTACGGCGGCGCCAATGTGATCCTTGGAGGCCGGTTTGTTACGGGAATGGGTGTCGGCTCGCTCGCTGCCATTATTCCCATCTATAACTCTGAGGTGGCGCCGCCCGAGGTCCGCGGCGCCCTCGTAGCTCTGCAACAGCTCGCCATCACTTTCGGCATCTTGGTCAGCTTCTGGATCGACTATGGTACTAACTTTATTGGCGGCACGACACTCGGGAAGCAGAAGGATGCTGCATGGCTCGTACCAATCACCCTACAGCTTTTCCCAGCTGTCATACTATTTGTCGGGATGATTTTCAGTACGTGTTCTGTCCAGCTCGTTGTCTTTCTCTCAGTATCCCTTGATCGAACAATGTATCGCGATATCTTTATAACACGCCCTCCACGCTTGGGCCTTAATATTTATTGTGTTGTCATCTTTTGTCTTCGTCGATGAAATATACTAAACAAAGGTTTCAACTTTCAAGTGCCCTTCTCTCCACGTTGGCTGGTTCACCACGATCGCGAAACGGAAGCACGAAAGGTTCTCGCCAACCTCCGAGAACTTAGCATTGACCATGAGCTTGTCGAGCTCGAATTCCTCGAGATCAAGGCGCAGTCTCAATTCGAGAAACGAACTGGTAAATATGATTTGAATTATATATTTCTTCCCTGCTGGATTGCACTCGATCCTGAGGTTCTCGGCGCATAACGCGACGGCAGGCTATGTTCCACGTTGTAAAGAGATGTCGGGCTCAGTGCACCTCGATCAATTCATTACCCATTTAAGACCGGAGACGACACACTGAGGTGCTAACTTATGACTCTCCAGTCGCGGAAAAATTCCCCAATCTCCGCGAGCCAACGGCATGGAACACGTTCAAACTTCAATTTGTTGCCATCAACTCGCTTTTCCAGTCGAAGCCGATGTTCAAGCGTGTAATCGTCGCAACGGTTACAATGTTCTTCCAGCAGTGGACTGGCATCAATGCTATTTTATACTATGTAAGTCACTCAAAGTACAATACAGGCTTTCTAGCCCTTCTTGCTATCGATCCTCAATATCCAGAGCACTAACTGGAGATCTACCTTGGTTCACAGGCCCCCAGTATCTTCATGCAGCTAGGTTTAAGCAGCAACACGACCAGTCTGCTAGCTACCGGCGTTGTAGGCATTCTCCTGTTTGTCTTCACGATCCCCGCCGTCCTATGGATCGATCGCGTTGGCCGGAAACCGGTGCTTACCGTTGGAGCAATTGCAATGGCGACTTGCCATATCATCATCGCCGTCATCGTAGCCAAGGACGCGGGTCGATGGTTGGAGCAGGCTGCTGCGGGTTGGGCGGCCGTCGCGTTTGTCTGGATTTTCGTCATCAATTTTGGATACTCGTGGGGTCCCTGCGCCTGGATCATCGTTGCTGAAATCTGGCCTCTGAGCTCCCGCCCTTACGGAACGACGCTGGGGGCTTCTTCGAACTGGGCAAACAACTTTAGTGAGTAATTTCCAGAGGTGCTGTTGGCCGTTTCTAACTTGCCCGCAGTTGTTGGACAGGTTACGCCTATATTGCTGAACAGAATCGGGTACGGTACTTATATCCTGTTTGGCTTGTTGACATTCTTGGGCGCTGGATTCATCTGGTTCTTTGTAAGTGCTGCCTTGCCTTTCCCTCTTATGTAGAACAGGGAGGCGCATGACTAATATGCGAGTGTCGCAGGTCCCTGAAACAAAACGACTCACTCTAGAAGAAATGGTATGTGAAACACCCGAAACCATACCCATCTCGTTGCGACCCGCGCTCATATCATTATTCATTAGGATGTCATCTTCGGTTCGGAAGGTGTTGCTCAGGCCGATTTCGAGCGTATGGCAGAGATCAACCGCGAAATCGGGCTTACCGCAATGCTGGAGGGCTTCGAAGGAAATAGCAGCATCCATGATGCCACAGCCGAGAAGACGTCAAAGGAGGAAGAGGTGGAGGGGCAGTAAGAAGGTGAAAGAGATTGAAATACTCCAAAGGTTCCCAAAATTAATCATTTTGGCGAGTAGCACCATGGCTATAACTTGATGAATATTTTGCCCAGCCAGGTTGGTCAGTTAAGTACCTGAAATACGCTAACTTGGCATTATAATACACTTGAACCAGTGTCGATGGCTTGGTCTTAATGAGCCTATCGGAGAAAACTTGGTAGAAATTTAGTAGTGGCAGATACAACTTCTTTTCTTTCGCAACAACAATAATAAGTCCACCTATTCGAGATCACCTATTCAGAAGTCATCAAGGGTCGTTGGAGTAGACACTTGTGGCATACCCCTCGGAATCCACATTCCAGGGCTGAATTGTACCTATGGGGTTTCGGTCTCAGACTCCTTCTTGTGCCTCGATGGAACTAAGATGAATGACCTTAAGATGCCAACTCTTCTGCGCCATGACATCAGCCCATTAATTGGTCAACATCCACCGTGTGTGAGAATTAATTAATTACTAGGAAGCAATTACGGCTGGTGATCCTAGGAACAGGGCTATTGATTTCCTATTATTCACACAATCACTAAGCAGCATCTGTACTATGATCGCACCTGAAATCAGTCCTTGGTTTCCGAAAACGATCATGGGCTTTGTTCGCGACGGAATTGGCCTAGAAGCCTGAATAAAACTGGCACATCTTCAGAATGCAACGCGGCGAACCGTGCCAGAGACGTTTCTAGCTAACCCACAATGCTTTCGTAGCTTGAGAGCAACTTTCATTGTCCCTCCTCCTTTGTCCTGCCAACCCCGATATCTCTCTACCAGCTTCGTAGTTTCTATACCTAACAGCTATGCCCTGATAGATGCTTTTTCCAGGCTAATTCCAACTCGTAAGACAGTCTTTCACAAGATATACAGCGCTCACATGAAGAATATCCCCAAGATATGATTGCGCCACTTGTTGCTTTGAAAAAGACCGCCAGAATGCGTCGCCTTCCCTACGGTCCGTCTCTACCGAGGAGTCGAAAGACAATCAACAAGCCGAAAACACGCAACAACATAGCCAGGTCGGCTCCCTCTGTAGCACTAGGTGCAGCAATTACCACCGATATTTTGCCGGACATGGCTTCTGAAGAGATAATTGAACCCGATCAAATAATGGGGGATGATGAGTTATTCAGTGATAGCGACGGGTCAGAGTTAAAGCTTAGCGAAGAGGAGGAGGCGGCGAATGAGGAGAAAGAAAAAGGAGGAGGAGGAAAGCACGCCGTCCTCCGGCCCAAAATCCCTTTTTCAGAGAGAGCCAATCCCTTCGTCGGACCGAAGGACAAGAAGTTTCAGAAGATCGAGAATTATTTCTTCTCTCTATTGCGAACTCCAGGGCTAACAATCGAGAATATCCTCGAGGGCACTTTCGACGCCCATGAGACTCATCTCATCATGCCTCAATCAGGACCACCAGACGTCGTCAATTGGCAGCGCAAAAACGCTCGTCGCTACCATGAGAACCTCGAGACACGCTTCAAAGGCCACGCTGATACACTTGCGTTCAAGATGGCCTGTCTCTACTTCGGGTTGCCGGTTGAGCCGCTGCGTATGGGTACTATGTCGTTTGAACTACCACCGGACCCGGATCCGCTGGACGCCAATAGGCCTACGCCATCTGTTGATCCCCTGGACTTTCTCAGACAGTACGAAAAGGAGGACGACCGTGAGTGATTCTCATTTTCATTGCTTCATTTCATCCACACCATTCTTCAAGTCTAATCACTATATCGTAGTTGTCTATGGCCAGAGTGCTCTAAGTCCACGTGGTGGTGGTGGCAACGCCTATGCGGCAATCGAAGAAGAGGGCGATGCTATTCCCCTTGGTCCCACCTCTGGGACGTTCATACCGCAATACCATAAAACTCCAGGTGAAGCCATACACGAGATCCCACCCGAAGGCTACGAAATGGACGTCGTCTGGGATACTAACCCGGAATCGGTCGACGTGGATATGCAAGACGAAGCCGCGCCGCCGCCCCAGCAAATCCGGCTTTACGGCTGGCAGGGTGCCGTGGTCACTACCTTCCGGTACAGCGAGTTCGTCCTTCAAGCTGACAGACTCATTAGCAATTGGGACCACGTAGACCTGCCCATCTGCCTCGATATATGGCGCGCATCGCCAGCCCAATTCGAGGAATCTGCTATTGGAACGATATATCATGGTGATCCTTACGATCCTACCAGCGACACAATCTGGGATTTGCTGAGAAAATACTTCAAGCCAGACAGTTCGGACGAGTATGTCTGCTTCATCCGCAGGGGAGACGAGAGCGACAACATGGACAAGACCCGTCCCCATGACTATGAGCCGTCCAGTGGGGACCGGTACGTGGTTCGCATCGAGAACCAAAATACAAGCCAGGTGGCGTATATGAGGATCCCAAGAAAACTCCATGCCGAGCACAAGCCCCATCAATTCAGTGAAGAGTACACGAAAGCGATGCAGGTCTTGATGCTTCCCGAGGCGCCACACGCCCTGGTTTCATACCAGCACGGCTTCATCGGTGATACCTACCAGTCTCTCGACCCCCCGGGCGGACTATGGGAGCAAGTTATCGAGGCACGGAGGGCATGGGGCTCGGTTCCGGCAATCTCCTTTAGGCTTATCAGCCTGCCACACGAGGTTGTCCCGGTCTTGGTCCCGGGTGTCTTCGCATCGGTAAAGCAGTTCGAGATGAGTCAGATGGACTTCGAGCTCACCAATTCTACCGAGGACAGCAGTGGTCTAAGTAGGCTTTATAGGATTATCGAATCGTCCGTGAGCAAGACCAGCCTGAATAAGGAATGCAACGGCTTCGAAATCTGGTGTTCGGGTCCCAAGTTCAAGCAGGTCACACAACAGCCAACGCGTATACGATTCTCTGGTACCATTGAGAATGTGTCATCCCTCGAGGACTGGCAAGGGTTCTTGGCCGGAGTTGACTTAAATGAACCGTTTTCCATCGTTGTTCGCCCGGTGTACAAGGCCTATCGACTACAAAAGCCCGATAGCAGTAGTCAGGCCAGTCTACAACTCAACGAATATGACCTTAACAATTTCAGGGCTTTCGTGTATCATCGTTTGTATCCAGATTACGACCCCAACGACAATACGCACGTCATCTCAGTGGGACCTGTCAGGCAGGAATCGTACCAACTCGAGTTGACCATTCGGCCAGAGACAACGGAAGAAGAGTGGCAGTGGATTCGCAGAAATATCATCGAGCCGGAATTGATCGTCTCGGTAGGACACCTAGGTAATGAGTGGCGTAAGTATAGCGAAGATCCCCCCCTCTCGTATTTGACGACGATCTGACAAAAGTTAGGGGTCCCGTACAACGCAGTATGGGGCGCAAAATACGCTTCCTGGCCCAGCTCCCACTCGACTTCGACTCCAAGCAAAAAGGCTATCAAGTCATCTCCCGGATCCAAGAACATGTCGGCTGGACAACCTTTCTCCCCTATCACGGGCAAGCCCAGAAACGTACCAGGTCAAAAAAGGCAAGGTCCCACGAAGAACACGACCGAGCAAGCTGAGCAAGCTCTCAACACCCTGTTCAAGGATTCCAAGAATACCTCAGACGAGGCCAAGAGGATGCGAGCGCTACGAGATCGCTCTTTCACTCGGGCAAGCTCGATCTTCACCAACCCTCTGAAGCCGGTGATGCCGCTCCACGGGCCGCCGCTGGAGTCGATCATCAAGACGGGCCCCGGCATGCCCGGCGTCTCGATCGCCATGATGACGCCGACGGAGATGCTCCAGCTGCAGCGCGAGGTCCACGCTCTGCGTTCCCAGCTGCTAGACCGGACGCGAGAGTGCCCCTACGCAGACTGTGATCGCTATTTCACATTCGCCGACGGAGAGGGTCTCGACCAGCACATACGAGAAGATCACAACGTGCTTCGTTGTTTTCTTTGTGACAAAAACCAACATCTCCTCCCCTATTATGACGTGGAGCAGATCAAGGGGCATTTCGTCGAGGAACACGTCCAAGATGTCCTAGAAGCCTTCAGAGGGCTTCAGGTGAGGAACCCCCCCGCCGCTCCCGCGGCCACGACCGCTCGGTCCGAAAGAACGGAGAGGAGGTGTGAACTATTCCACATCTGCGGTGCGGTCACGACACATATGACCGCACATCAGCTGCGAGAGCACATGATGCAGCACGCGCCGTCTCCGATGACTTCAGACAAAGAAAATGCGCCCGAGGAGTCTCCTCAGCCTGAATTCGGGCCTGACGCCTATGATACCGAGGAAGAGGAAACGAAGGAGGCGGGCCAGAAGAGAATGACCCAGGTCAAGGTCGAGCCCATGTCCGGGTCCTATTCAATCAGTCCGTCCCCACCGCCAATGCCAAAGAAGGCAAATAACCCTCCGCCACTCACGAGACGTCCCTGGGAGGCCGTTCTACGTGAAGGGCGGGACGAGACTACCACCAAGTCCACCAAGCCCACACAACAACAGCCCGCCACGATCGCAGAGCGGAGGAGGAAACCAACAAAAACAGGCGCCGAGCCGTTATTGTCATCGTCGTCGTCATCAGTGGCGGACGCAGGCGAGACCACGAACAGGAGCAAAGCGCGCAAGCGCAGGCGCAGGCGAGTCGCGGACCTCGACACGACGTACGTGCGGAAGTCCGGCGATGAGGACTACGTGGACTACGAGTACTCGGAGCGCAGCGCCGTGACGGATCCCCTGGCGGAGCTCGAGCCGGCGCCACCGGTCCCCAAGAAGCAGCGCGTCACGTACGCGAACGCGCCGCCTCCCACGCCCACGCCCATGGCTGCTGCTGCTGCTGCTGCGCCCGCACCCGCTACTGTGGAGAGCGCCAGCTCTACCGACGTCTAGACGCCGGGACGATGGGAAGAGTACGGTGTTGGGGCGTGGATGAACATGAAGCTTGTATCTTGGAATTATGCAGCAGAGGATGTGGCCGGGTGTGTGTAATTGCAGACTGGCAAGAGGGGAGGAGACGTGATAGTTACTTAGTTATAGTAGTTACTACTTATTTATTCTATTCTGTTCTTTCTACTATACCCAAGCTAACGAGGCCCGGCGTATTTGATCTGGCCTTGCTAGAAAAGGGGGGAAGCATGTTTGTCTTTCTCTCTTGATACAATTACTTATCAAGTACGTCTAACTTCTCTGGTTACTTACTCACTTACTTATTAAATCAATCCACCTACAACTAACTACACACTATACCCACTCTATACAGGTCGCCTCTGATATTGGGATCCTTCTATATAAAGTATCATCACTCCTTGCTTAGAACCGCGGAGATTACGAAAGTAAAAGTCTATCTTAGAAGCTCGTATATCGTCCACAAATAGTCATGTATATATATCCATATGTATACATACTTACGTATTGCGAAACGTAGAGACAAACCATAAACAACCACAGAAACTACATCTACACCACATTTTCACCTCACGGTAAAGCCGAGCCTTCGTTCCCAACCCACCAACCACTATGAAGGGCGAGACCGTAGTAGTGAGTGAAACCGAGCCCTGGCCTCTCTCTATATAGTAGATATAGATAGACTTTTCTCCAGGGTCCTAAATCAAGCTCGTAACGGCAAACGGCAAACGGCAAACAACAGACGACAGAAGCAAATGGCTCGGTGAAATGAATCATTAAGCTAGTGAATTACCAGGTTATGCCCTCCAACTACCTAGATAAGTAGGTAGATAGATACTAAGTAGCAAGGTCCAGGAGGCCCCCCAGACGAGAGAGATAAAATTACGACTACAGACGCGCGCCTACCGTGATCCGATCCGTCAAGCCAGCAGTCGCTGGCCCCAGTGTCTACCTCTCTATCCTACGCGCTTGTCCTTGCCAACCAAGGGCGACCGGCTACCACCCTCTATCGCGTCTTGGAGACGAGACTTGGTCGCCGTGCAGATCGCATACCGGACCAGGGCGCTGTAACAAATCCAACATGTCCCAAGAAGGTGCTCATATACTACTACAAACGCTCATCCGCAACCTAAGCAAGCACTCTCTGATAAAAAACCTTCCTGCGCTAGCCTAGGACTTGATGCGAGGCGGAAACTCCGCTATGGTATCATCTTAGATCTTATTAAATACAAAACATGGGCTCCTCTTCAGTTCCCTTTCAGGGCTTCCGTGGACCAGGTCTTTCACGTGCCAGCCATGTCGCAAACCAAAAAGTGATTCCAAAAAGAACTGGTCCTAAGTCACGAGCGAATGAGACACGGATTCGCCACCCTCCGAGAGCGTAACCAGTTACAAGTTGAATCACATGGTTGGCTGGGGGCAATGCCTCGCCAGCACGCGTACATTGTCGATGAGCCCGTCGACCAGGTCCGTGTATCTGTTCGGTTCGCCTTTCATGAGCAGGTGGCCGTGTTCGTATAAGACTCGTGATTCCAGCTCAATCTCCAGCTCGTGATCCTTGGGCGGCGACCCGGCCGGTTCCTGACGGCCCTGGAGTTCCTGTGTCACCTGGGTCAAATCAATCTGGTAAAACCCGTGGGTATAGCTGAGTCTATCCTTATTCCGATCTGGTTGACGATCTTTGTTCGGTATCTGGTTCTGCATGATTTCTTGGGGGGGACCGTCCCAATCCCATTCAATGTTGATGCTGATACGGCAGTCTAGGGGCATATGAGCCATGTGGATGTGGAGATCGGCCACTCGTGCTTTCACGATCTTGGCGAGGACGTTTCCCGTCTTCTGATCGTACGTGATCCGGGCCTTGAGTGGCGCGTTCGGCGAGAGAAGGTTGGCCACCCAGGGGGGGAGTCTCTGGCGCAGATGCGCCGGAAGCTCAAAGAATCGGTCCGTTTGGCGGCGATGGACGTATTGTATCGGGACGCGCGGAGGTGCCATAGGACCACGAGGGGACACCGAAGCCTTGACCTGTTCATTCAGATACTCATTGAGCACACGGTGCTGATTCTATGAACAAATGCTAATTAGTACGCGGACTAGAGCAGCGAGTGATGTGGCCAAGTAGTAGGACATGACCATCAGAACAACTCTCTGGGGAAACATACCTCGGTCATAGAACTTCGGAAAGCTATTCTGCCTCCTTCTCCCATGACACACTCGCCGGCTTGGATCCGTAACTCGACTCGGTCATTTGTGCTCTTGTCGATCAGGGTCCCAAGTTTAGCCTCGATCTCGAATTGGGCCCCGCGTGCACGCAGCTCTGCCGGATTTGGGCCCTGCAAGACGTTGAAGACGAAGAAGTCGGCGATGGCGCGGGACACGAAATCGATGGGTTTCGGGCCCTCAATAGTGGCCTCCCAGGGAAAAGGGTGTCCTCCGAAAGTCAGAGCGTCTTTTACCGCGTCGGGACCAGGTTCCTCCTTGATGAATGTGGTCGACCGCGCCATCTCCGGGGACGTGTGACGAGATACGCGCTCTGCCTTCACGGCGGAGCTGGGTTCATGATGTGCGCCGTTGAGGGAGGCCATGGACCCGGGTGCGGCCCCAACATGCTGTTGTTGTTTGATGGAAAAATTACGGCTTGCGGTGAGCATCCGTTTGCGGCCGGACTGCGCCCAGACGGGCGGACCGCTGTGCATGATACGCCTCTTCCGGGACATGGCGGGCGAGGTGGAGGATCGCTGCGAGGGCGGCGCGTGGTTGCCGTTCATCTTGGGCGGAGGGGGTGGCTGGCGTGGATTCTCCACCTCGTCCGGCCGCAGATCTCGGTCATCTATTTTCCGCTTAGCAGGGGTCATGTCGCGCTGCGGTTCCGTCTTGGCCGCAACGGCCGAGAGAAGATGGGGCGGCAAGCGCTGTTGGGACTGGAATGGGTCTTGCTCGTTCGAAATGGGCTGGCCGGTCGTGCTGGGTACGCTAGGCAGGCGTGTCTTTGGTGAGACACTCATGCTTCTATCACGCTCGCTTCGGGATTGCTGGGACTGGGATCGTCTTTGCGACTCGCTGACCGCGTCGTATGAATTGTGTCCAGTACTCGGTATCCGGGGGAGAGAGGCCGGCGGTGGAGGTGGAGGCGACGTCTTCATTGGCTGTGGATAGGGTGCCGCGGTAGAGGGCATGCGCTGCTGATACGGACTGGACGGTTGCTGGTGGCTTATCGCAGGCGATTGCCGAGGCGCGGTCATGGACGGCCTCAGTGGCGTGGCAGGCTGTGGTGACTGATGTTGATGGTGATGTTGATCGAAATGGCCAGGAGGCGGAGGGGCGTGTGCCGCGACGGGACTACCCTGGGCGTACGAAGGGATGTAGTGCGGCTGGTGACCGTGCGCAGGGGTGGCTGTCGGTGTCGGTGTCGAGTGGAGAGACAGAGACCGCTGCTGCATGTATTGGTGGTTCCCACCAGGCGTGCCGACAGGTGGCGTGGGCGGTACGGATTGCTGTTGTTGTGGGTGGTGCTGCTGCTGCTGCTGTATTTGTAACTGTAGTTGTGGTTGTTGTTGATGTTGATGGTGTTGATGATGATGTTGTAGTGGTGGTGGAGGTGGTGGTTGCTGTGGTTGTTGATGTTGATGTTGATGTTGTTGTTGACTTTGGGGATACGAGCCCGGACCAGCGACGGGCTGGGAAGAGTAGCTGTCTCGCGAATGGCTAGAGGGAGGGCCGTACTGATGACGTTGTATGGGACTCGCGGGTGGCTGCTGTGTGGGCGGGAAGGGATAGCCAGTGCTACCCACGCTTGTCGAGGACGTAGGCGTGTGACGATACGGTGAGGGCACGGACAACGACGCACTGCCAGGGGACCGCACGTCGTGAGGAGCTAGCGGCTGGAGTGGGGGGGCAGACGGCCTCCCGGGGTATGGGGCGCCAGGCGAGGCGTACGGCGCTGGTCCGGGGCCGGCAGGAGACGGGTTGTTGTTGTTGTTGTTGTTGTTGTTGTTCGGATGGCCAGGGGGAGGGTATTCGCGCGGCTGGGACACGGGCGACGCATGAGTCGAATGGCTGTAGTCATGGAACGAGCGCGGCGGCCGCGGCGGAGGCGCCGTCTGGACGGGGGTTCCAGGCGAGGCCTGGACAGGAGTAGCAGTAACGGCGGCCGCGGCAGTGGCAGAAGAGGTCGATGTTGACTGGGGATGAGCAGGCGGATGGGCTGTCCGTGCTCGATGGCCGCCGGCACCTCCGTCCGCGTTCAGCATAGCGCGTAAATCCATTCTTCAGGCCAGTCTTCGTCTAGGCGCGCATGAAGTCGCCACAGCGAGGCAGTCCGTTGTTGTCTGTGGTATTTGCGCGTTGCACGGCGTATAACACGTCCCTACGTCCTTCCGTTCCGCGCGGCCACACTCATGCACGACGTAGTTGGCCAGTTAGGAAGATGGGCAGAGGACGCAGAGCAATTCTCGAGTCTGCTCTCCCGCTCTGACCGGGTCTGTGTTGCCTTCTCCTGTTCTTATCTCCCACGCCTCTTCACCTATTTCGGTCGACCGTTGCAAGTTCTCACGTGTACTGTGGCTTTCTTCGCTTAGCCACTAGGAGCCCGTAGTCGTCTTCTCAGTCTTGTTGCTCTTCTTCTCTTCGTCTGTCTCGCGCCGTATCGTCTCGGGTCGTCTCAACTCGTCCTAGCTGGCGGTGGGTGTTCCGTGTCCGAGACACATCAGGGCAGGGCGCTTCTCATAGCTTGTGCGTAGGAGAGAGGAACGGGACCAGAGTGGCGGCCACAAAATCGGGGAACGAGAAGCAAGGCGAGGCGAAGCGAAGCGAAACGCAAGGGGACGATGGTTGATGGTGATACTAGGCAGCCGGACGGACTGATAGACAGACGTATTGTCTAGATCGAGCGAAGTGGTAGGGCGCGCGTGCGACGACCTGAGAGCCCGGCTGTTAGAGATGGTCTGCTGCTCTCGATACTATTTTATCGTCGTGGTTGGGCAGACGAGGGCGATGGCGAGGGCGATGGGATTTAGATAGATATGTTTGCGTTGCGTTTGGGCCGTATCGTCTCTACTTATCCGATCAAGCCCATCGTCGGTATGATGATGATAGGAGGAGGATGAGGATGGTGAAGGCAGGCAAGGCAGGCAAGGCAGGCAGAGGTAGTGAAGCAGATGGCTCTGTTTTTTGTGGCTCGAGGCGCGATTGACTCAATTGATCCAACACGGCATGACGGGGATGAACAAGCAAAAGACGTGATCGATGATCGAAGGTGGGAGGGGGGCAGGTCGATCGATGGTGGTCACTGGTATGGAGAGAGAGATGGAGAGAGCAGGCAAACTCACGACCGTCTTTCGAGGGCAGTGCCAGTGTTTGATACTTCTCGTCGTTGTCGTTGCTGTAGTCGTTTTGGTTCTCGCACCCTCTCTCGTCCGTTATGTTGCTAGCCCGAGGCGTACGTCGTGATCGTGATCGTGATCGTGATAGTGGTCGTCGTCGTCGTCGATCGCAAAATAGGGACGCGGGCGCATGAAGATGGATGGATGGGAAACTCTTTTGGGCAGCACAATGAAAGCGTTCTGATGCGACGGAGAAATTAGGTCGGTACCTCTCTGAGAATTAGAATAACGTGTACGTGTAGGCAGCGAAGGTACCTCCCCATAGGTAAATAGGTGGTAGTGTACAAGTAGAGATACCTATTTTGTGTAAGTCTTTACTGATGTACACTACAGTCTACAGGTACCCAAATCACGACTTGCAATCCCCATACGAACCATGCCTCTTTGGGCGTAGGTAGTCCGAGCTAGCCTGGACTAGCCTGGGGCCTAACCTAAGCCGGGCCCCGCTTTCGCACAAGCTAAATTTCCATATCCGTCCACGACTTCAAATGAATACCTACCTACGTCACTCGCACGGTAGGCATTTCCATTATCGAGTACTTATGTACTGCATTGCATTCTTTCCCGGTCGAGGTCGTCGGATTAAGCACAAAGGCATCCACCGAGTTGGGTGCTGTCCATGGCAGGGAGACAGCAACGATGTATGTATGATGTATAATATAGGTATATAGCTTATATATACACCTAAATATATATATAAAGGAGGTAGTAGTACCCCTCACGGCGGCCTCCTCCCCAAACCGGACCTAGCAGATTGCTCCCTTTTCTACTGGTGTACGGCATGAGTAACCCCTCCTGCCTATCAATGCCGAGACGTGTACATTTTCACACGCTGCGACTGACTGAGGTGGGGGACATTGCTTGGTACGGATATGTTCTAGTTCCTAGATCTGGGTCCGGCCGGGGGTCGGGCGGGCTCTTGATGCGCGGCGAAGTCCACCGCCGCAATGGCTTCCAATCCCAGAGGGGAGAGGAAAGCGTGACCGGACTCGGCTGCGGAAACACACCCATCATGCTCCTCGACAGGGCGCTCCGTCGAGTGCCGCGTATTGGCATCATCGTCACCGTATTATTGACTAAGCCATGCGCCACCTAGCCATGGATGGCTTCTTACTGATCTCCTCTGCACCGGGTTTCAGCCCGTCCATCGTAGCCGGATTATTCGCCTATTAGCATGTTCAATGTCGGGGTCTATCAAGGTGAGAGCCGAGGGACATGAGCACCGACGAGAAGACGGTCTGCCTTGTGTGAAGGCAATGGCCTTACGGGCGTCTGCATAGTGCCTGTATTAGCAGACGGAACGGACAGAAAAAGAAGAGCAGAAGGATTTGATGTATACTGTACTTACATTCATATGTTGGCGTTGTGAAGGTGACAAGATGAAGACTTGAAGCTGAGGTGAGGTCTCGGGTGACATTTACGTTGTGAATGCAGCTGGCGAGAGACTGTTCGTGGCACTTGCAGCACCTGGTGACACTCAAGTACGTCTTCGTGTGTAGTGTAGGTACCTCATCTTTCCAATTGAATGTATCTCGGTGGGGACTCTAACTTTAGGTACTTTAATTCCGATGCACGGCTTACTTGTAGTGTACCGTGACTGGAGCTCATGGATACGTAGTAAATAGGGCTCGCCGTTTTCGTTCTCAAACGGATTTAAAGCATTGCAGGCTTCACATTCAGTCGTTTATTCTACACCCTCCGGCCTGCAACGACCGGCCACCGACGGCCTGATTTCTGCAACCACCTAGGTTAAGGTAACGATTTAGAAAAAGCGAGGCACGGCCGCCAGCCATTTCATTTGAATAAACATCATAGGTACTGGTAAACTCGATTTTGTGCTGCCGCACCCAAGGGTACTTAAAAGGCGTCTGAGGCACCTGAGATAAGTTCACCAACCACCATTCCATCTTTTCGTATGCCTTGGTCCCTCAAAATGCCCGTCGTACCGAACACACCGCAGCTCAGCCTAGGGCAGCTCCAAGAGCATACGTATCGGAAGTCAAGGAATGTCGATAACACCTTAGATGACGCTAACTTGGAAACTCGGTGTCCTCTCGACAATAAACGACACGCCATTCAACCGCGGCATAGTGTGGGCCAATTAGACAGGCTTCCTTTTGAGATCATCACCGAGATACTCCTTGCGCTCGATTTGCTGACTCTAACTATCTTCCGCCGCGTAAATTGCCGCGCATTAAGCCTCGTCGATTCTATCTATCAGCTTAAAAAAATACGAAAGCATTGCCCTAATGTTCTTCGTGCTATTATCAGCATTAATGCCACTTTTTTTTAGCTGCCGGACTTTATACGAAACGCTTTTAACAACCAAATGCGCAACTTACCACCATTTCGGCGGCTATCTCTACCTTATTACTTGTAAACGTGTGTGCTATTCTTGCTTCACATCGAATATTAACTACTTCCCTGTTTCCTCGAGGTACGCGGCCAAACAAACGGGTCTTACACGAAAAGAACTTAAGCGCTGCCTACCATATATCTCCAGTCTACCCGGACCATACACCTTCTGCGATATACTGGCGAGGAACAGGACTCTACTCTTTGACCGGCAATCTGTGGTTGAAAGTGTACGGCCTAGTCCTAGCGAGAGACCCCGGCAACAACTAGACCGCAGAACAACAGAGCCTCGACGACATATGTCAATTATTTCAGCACCCTATCTCTTTTCATTCGGCCACTCAGCTGATTGGGGCTACTTTTGCACTAGATGCAAAAACAGCAGAGAACTTTCCACAGTTTTCAGGATCAAGTTTACAAAAGACGGCATTCTTTAGCATCTCAAACAGCACGGAGTGACGGCCATGATCGAACCGCGCATATCTGACAAGTCTCCCAGCTCTACCTCCCTCTTAAGCGACGACACGTAGTATCGACGCCCAGGTAAACTACAACCCGACAACTTGGTGTCCCTATCCTCCCTGCGCTCTGGCATTGTTCTAGGCAGAATATTACACCGCTTTTAGCGCCTCATGGCGGATTCTATCATAACATTCCAACCAAACAGCTTCATTATAGTCCTTCTGTCTCAAATCTTGTGCGCACGGGACCTCTCCCGCCCTCTTAATTTCTGGTGCGTTCGACTCATCTGGACACCTCTAGGTCATATTAAGCCCTTGTATCCTAATATTTCTGACTAAGATCAACGGAATATTCTATTCATGTCTTTTGACTTTGTGTCTCGCAACCAAAAACCCTCGTCTATAAATCCCGAATCATCGGTCCGGCCTAGTGATATACGATGGCTACCAACAATATCACTGCGAACATTCAGCTTTTGGCATGTTTAGTCGACTCCCCGGACGAGGAGGAAAACGAGGTGGAAAGCGAGTACCGCTTTCTCATTAATGAGAAAGACGTTAAATACGTTACCGTCGATCCAGGCGTTTTCCCAAAGGATGAACGGACTTTTGCACCAGTACTGATCCCCTTACTACCCCCTTTCCCTCCCGGCGGCTGGACCGAAGGCCACATCTCCAAAGACCCTTCGACCGGACGCCCGGTATTCTCACACACTACAGACCTCGTCCTCCCTGGCGTCGAGAGCACATGGCACCCCACGCAGATCGACCACCTAGAGCTAACGAAACTCGACCGCCTGCGCCAGAACATCCACCTCGTCACGCACCCGCTCTTCGACCGCCCGCTGATCGTCAAGTTCGCCGTGTTCCCCTGGCAGATGCCGTACTACGTGGCCGAGACCGCTGCGTACGAATGGATCGAGGGTACAGGTGTCGGTCCGCAGTTTCTCGGCCACCTCACGGAGGCCGGCAGGGTTATCGGGTTCATCCTGGAGAACATTGGCGGCGCGCGGACGGCGGGACCGGAAGACCTGAAGGCCTGCCAGGCCGCTCTGGCGAGGCTGCATTCTCTGGGCATCAAACATGGCGACATCAACAAGCATAACTTCCTCGTTCGGGACGGGGGAGGCGAGGCGGTTCTCATCGACTTTGAGACCGCGCGGAGATGCGATAACATGGCAGAGTTGGAGGCCGAGTATCAACGCCTGGAAGCGTCGCTGCGTGATCCATCATTTAGAGGTGGAGTAGAGATTCTTGAGACGAACGAGGATGTATAATGCTCCGATCAAGAAAAAGGTGCTGAATTGTTCGTTGTAGCCTGCTATTATAAGTCAGAATCGAGCATAAATCGAGGGCTGTTCTCCATGACTCCCTAGAGGACACTGGAAGATTAAGGACCCCTTAGACACACCCATGGTTGATTATTAAACTGGGGTCGAACTTCTTATTCCAAGCCCTAGAATCGTCGCCTATATCAAGCCATCACTGCCTTTATGATGATCAAGCAAGAGACTTGGAATTATTCAAGGGGCTAGCCCAATAAACATTTCTATACAACACGTCGGATACAGTATGGCATCAACACCAATCACGAATTTCGGCAGCTCGGACGACTCCGACGGCCTAACACAAGCGTATTAGCTCGTCACATCTAGGATAGCTTTCGCGGGCCTCCTGCCCTGGAGGTATTTATTATAAGGTCTGATTTCCGGATTTCATCAATAACCAGTGCGTATGTATATACCTAGGATCGATTTCAGGACCTCTCCCACTAGAAGATAGCAACTCGGTCCTACTCGATCGTTTTATCTTTTTAGTGTCCCTGTCTTGATTACGTGGCACACTTCTACATGTTTACGGATGTGGATGAGTATTATCCTCGAGGACAATCATCTATGTCGAGGCCAATTGTGCTCAGGTTAACGGTAAAAAGAAGCCGTTTTGCGGACCGTTTCATGACGATACTTACGTACTTATGTAATACCACACAATAACGGCGATTGTAGGCAGAGCTCTGCCTGACGTGGACAGCTGAGGTAGACAGTACTTCTTGCGAAGGTATCACAATCGCATAAAGCATTGTACACAGTACTTATATGTACCTTCAGTACGTACAAACAATGTGAAGTACATGTATGTGTGCGCGCTAGTACTGGAGTACCTAAGCTATCTCTAATCCTAATCCTCGCGATCTACATTTACTACTGCATACCACATACACTACAACTCCCTCGACGGCTCATCACCAACTTCTCATCTTCCCTTCCCTCCCATCCTCCCATTCCCGGCCTCGCCACAGACACAGACGGATAGAGACAAGACACGCATACGCACACGTACGAATAGAAGGTACACGAAGAACGTACAGGTATATAATCAACGACATGTCGGAGCTCGTGACCGCCACCGGCGTGCTGGCCTTGCTCGCCGACGAGGAGGTCGAGCTCAAGGTCTTCGCCCTGCAGACGCTCAACGAGGACATTGACACGGTCTGGTTCGAGGTTGCCCCGGCCGTCACCGATATGTACGTACATCTCATACAATCACTTCTTCTCCGTACAGCGACCTCGACCTCATAGAGGGCCATATCCTGCTTCGTACACCTCTATATACAATATGCGAATATATATAAACACCACGTACGGGCTGACCAGCTCATACACCTCACTCCTATGCCTCGCTCCTACGCCTCATACAGCAGACAACACAGATCAATACGTGGGATAAACAAATGCTGACACGGCTGACCACAGCGAGGCTCTCTACGAGGACGAGTCCTTTCCCGAGCGCAACCTCGCCGCCCTCGTCCTCTCCAAGGTCTACTTCCACCTCCAAGCCTACGATGAGAGCATGTTCTTCGCGTTGGCTGCTGGCGACCTCTTTAGCCTCGAGAACCCCGGCGAGTTCGAGGAGACAATCATCTCCAAGTGCGTCGACCACTACATCGCCTCCAACGGCCCCGTCCCCAAGTCCGAGTCCCACGCGGCGGCCGCCACCACCACTGCTGGTACTACTACCGCCGCCGCCGCCCTCGACGACGACGAGAACGGGTCCGAGCCGCCCTCTCTGGCCACCGCCTTCGCCCACGGCGCATCGGATCCCAACGCCTCCGCCCTCATCTCCCCCACCACCCCCTTCTCCCAGTCCACCCTGCCCTCCAAGTCCCTCCTCTCCCGCGCCGCCACCGACAACGCCATCCTCGAGCCCTCCTTCGAGCCCCACAGAAAGCAGCACCGCTCCTCCTCCATTGCCCTGACCACCAACGAGCTCCAGACCCGCCGCGCCGTCGACAAGGTCATCGAACGCCTGTTCGAGAGCTGCATCCGCGATGGCAAGTACCAGCAGGTCGTCGGCATCGCCGTCGAGGCGAAGCGCCTCGAGTGGGTCAAGCACGTCATCTGGCGCGCCGACGACGAGTACAAGAAGAACAAAGGCAAGGCCGCCCAGGACGACGTCATGACCCCTGCCGAGGAGCTGCTCGACTACTGCCTCGGCATCTGCATGGACGTCGTGCAGGAGCGCTATTTCCGCAACGACATGCTCCTCCTGGTCCTCCACATCCTAACCAGCACCAAGTTCGCCAACGGCAAGACCAAGGACCCCGACTACTTCTCTATCGCTAAGTGCATCGTCCATCTGGACCAGGACGCCCAGGCCTGCACCGTCATCCGACATCTTGTCGACGCCGAGTCCGTCGAGGCCACCGCCATCGCCTACCAGTTCGCCTTCGATCTCTACGACAACGCCACCCAGAAGTTCCTCGGCAGGGTCATCGCCGGCCTCCCCAAGAGCGAGAGCGCCACCGAGAATAAGGAGAACGAGGGCGGCGAGAGCGCCCCGCTCATGAGCGACGTAGACCAGAGCAACGCCGAGGCCGACGACGTCGACGAGAAGCATGCCGACGTCTACAAGAACATCCGCTCCATCCTCGACGGCACCAAGACCATTAAGCTCAACCTCGAGTTCCTCTATCGTAATAACCATACTGATACCGGCATTCTGAACAAGGTCCGCGACAGCCTCGAGGGGCGGAACTCCATCTTTCACACGGCCGTGACCTTCTGTAACGCCTTCATGAACCAGGGCACCACAAACGACAAGTTCTTCCGCGACAACCTGGAGTGGTTAGGGAAGGCCGTCAACTGGTCCAAGTTTACGGCAACTGCCGCCCTGGGCGTGATCCACCGCGGAAACCTGTCGCAGTCTAAGAAGTTGTTGGACCCGTATCTACCCCGCGGCGCCGGCGGCATCGGCGGCTCGCCCTACTCGCAAGGCGGTGCCCTGTATGCCTACGGCTTGATCCACGCGAACCACGGCGCTGATGCGCTCGATTATCTCCGGGCCCGGTTCACCGAGGCCGAAGAGGAGGTCATACAACATGGTGGCGCGCTCGGCCTCGGCTTGGCGGGCATGGCAAGTGGGAACGAGGAGATATTTGAGAACCTCAAGGCGGTGCTCTATGCCGACTCGGCCCTGAACGGCGAGGCCGTCGGTTTGGCCATGGGACTCATCATGCTGGGTACCGGCAACGTCAAGGCACTGGAAGACATGGTCGCGTATGCTCACGAGACATCGCACGAGAAGAGCGTCAGGGGTTTGGCCCTGGGCATGGCACTGATAATGTATGGACGGCAAGAGGGCGCAGACGTCATGATTGAGGGCCTACTAAACGACCCAGATCCTACGTTGCGGTACGGCGGCATCATGACCGTCGCTCTGGCCTATTGTGGCACCGGAAGCAACAAGGCGGTTCGCAAACTCCTCCACGTCGCCGTCAGTGACGTAAATGACGATGTGCGACGTATAGCCGTCATGAGTTTAGGCTTCATCCTCTTCCGCAAACCAGGAAGCGTTCCCCGGATGGTTGAGCTTCTCTCCGAATCATACAATCCGCACGTGCGGTATGGATCGGCTATGGCTCTCGGCATCTCCTGCGCCGGGACTGGTCTCGACGAGGCCATCGACCTGCTCGAGCCCATGATGAAGGATCCGACCGATTTCGTCCGCCAAGGCGCCCTGATTGCCCTCGCCATGATCATGATTCAGCAAAACGAGGTCATGAATCCCAAGGTGGCATCCATCCGCAAGACGCTAAAAAGAGTCGTCGGTGATCGACATGAGGATGCCATGACCAAATTTGGTGCCGCTGTCGCGCTCGGCATTATCGACGCGGGCGGTCGGAACTGCACCATCGGTCTTCAGACCCAGACGGGCAGCCTCAACATGGCCGGTATTGTGGGCATGGCGGTCTTCACGCAGTACTGGTACTGGTTCCCGTTCACCCATTTCCTATCCTTGTCCTTCAGCCCGACGTCGATCATCGCTCTTGATCATGACCTAGACATCCTGGATGTCAAGTTCCACTGCGCTACCAAGCCGAGTCTCTTCGACTACCCCCCGGAGCAAGAGGTCAAGGCCGAGGAGGGTCCCGCGATGATCGCCACAGCTATTTTGTCAACCACAGCCCAGGCGAAACGTCGTGCGCAAAAGAAGGAGAAGGCGGACAAAGCACAACACCAGAAGAGCATGGATGTAGACCCTCCCAGCACGCCGGCCATCTCTAACGCTGCCGCTGGGGGCGACAAGATGGATATCGATGACAACGCGAAGCCCAGCGACGAGGGCAAGGAGAAAAAAGAGGAGCAGGCCCCGGCGCAAGGCGAGAAGGAGACGTCGCAACCACCGGACGCTAAGAAGAAATTAGAAAAGGAGAAGCCCGGCTATGAAATCGAAAATATGAGCCGCGTCCTGCCTGGCCAGCTCAAGTATATCAGTCTCGCCAAGGGGCGGTATTGGCCGGTCAAGTTGGTCAGGCCGGGTCCATTGGTAAGCCACGCTCTCACCGGCTTGAATTTTTTACCCTTTAGACGCAACACTAACTTGATGCATAGCCCACCGGTGGCCCTCTACTTCTCCACGATACGCAACCCGGGAAAGAGAAGTCTCTGATGGAGGAAAAGTTGAAGAAGGTGGCCACGGAGAGAGCACCCGTCGCCACGAGCAGTCACGCGCAAGGTAGAAACCCCCGAAGTGTGGAGGAGGCCATCCTAAATCGGTTGGCGAATAATCCTCCTGTCACGCCCAGCCGAAACCAGAGCGGTGCGGCCGCAGCTGCAGGTGTGCTCACTGCCATCGATGAAGACGGGGAGGACGATGAGGAGGCTTCAGTTCCCCGAGATTTCGAGTATGACACCGATGACGAGGGTGACGATTAGAGGCAAGACGGCTGGCGATGATGACAGACCAGGTGACTTATGCCAACCCCAAGCTTAATTCTAAAAACAAGAGATGTGCCATAGAAGTTGCAGAAGGATTTCTAGTCCTTTCAATTGTAACACTAGTTGTAGAACAGATTTTATCCGTCCAGGGCTGCGGCGTGCGATCGACGCCTGCGCAGTAGAATCGACTACGCAATACCTGACTATTATTCATCTTACCAATATCCTTCAATGTTTTACCTAACGTGGCGCGCAGGAGGGTTCAATCTAGGTACTTAGTAAGTTGATTCACCACAGAGAGACGAACAGAACACAATCGTTGCAGCACAATATACTTGGGTAGGGTGTCTGTTTTCATGTTCCTTTTGGCCAGATTCCTCGTGCCCAAGCTCATGGCGTTCATATATCTATCTTATAAATAGACTTCTGGTTAAGTTGGTTTTGTAAGTCTGTCTTTTCCACTATGTGAAGTATTCATCGACGACGGTCCCAATCCCATAAATCAAGCCCCTTGCTCGCAACTCCCACCTCTCGTCATCGCGTCGAATGTCATTTATGAATGGCGTAAAGCCAGCCTGTTTTGTAAACACAACTGAGCCGGTAAAAGGAAAAAGACGCGTACGCGGCCCGCTTTATAGCGCAAGAGGGTGTGGCCTTGGCTATCAGGTGCCTTGTCTTGTCTTGACTTTATCGCCGTGGTATCCGGGTGAGGAGGATGCGCCTCACCTCAATGTCTCAGCTAGTTAACACACGTGGCATGGTACGTGCAAACTTCGACACAAAAATAATCAGCTCACCCCCGCCGCAAAAGTCTAGATGAGAGGCGTCAAGAAGGTAGGCAAGAAAAACGGGGCACTTGGTCGCAAGCAACTGGCTGAATGACACATGTAGGTATGCGCTGGGTCTTTTCGGTCATGAAGGGGAGATATCCAAAGTGTACACAAGTTTCCATCAGGCCATTTTCTCACCCTCTATTCCATCTTGACTCGGGGCATGGCCCTGTTTGTGAGCCGCGAACCCATCAGGGGTATTATCCCTCTCCTCCTCCACCACCTCCTGCTCCTCCGTCTCCTCGACCTCTTCAGGCAGTGTCAGGTTGAGTAGGATGGTGACGAGGGCGGTGACGGCAAAGCCCGTCTCCAGAACGAGGGTGATGGCGTCGAGGAAGCCGCGGAGACCCTTGTTGTCGCCGTTGTAAGTGAAGACCTTGTCGAAGTAATTCGGCACGAGCGTGGCGCCGTAGCCGAGCGCGAGCCCGGCCGTCAGGATGAAGCGGTTGCGACGCGTGAACGGCGTGCCGCGGCAGATGATGGCGATGCCGGACACGGCGACGGAGCAGAAGAGGAACGTGGTCATGCCTCCCAGCACCGCGGAGGGGATCGCCACGAGCGACGCGGCGAACTTGGCGAAGACGCCCATGATGATCAGGAAGAAGCTAGCGGAGACCGAGCGTCAGTGATTAAATTACTAATACCCACAACCGGATCGAATCGGGAAGCGTTGCGTTGCGTTGCGTTGCGTTGCGTTGTCGTCGTGCGACTGACTGACTCACCAGCAGCAATACCCAGCCGTGCGATTCGCGCAGCGCGTGAGGGCGATGACGCCGTTGTTCTGGGCGAAGGTGGTCATGGGGGTCATGGTGGCGAGGGCGGCGAGGACGCCGTTGATGCCGTCGGCCAGGACGCCGCCCTGGATTCGAGTCTCGTAGACGGGGCCGCTGACCTCGAGGCGCGAGACGTCGCACGACGCCGTGACGTCGCCGATGGCCTCGCAGGCGCAGATGACGAAGACGGCGATCAGCGGCAGCACCAGGGGCCCGTAGACGGTCAGCCGGAACGTGTGCACCCAGGGGAACGAGGCCGCCGGCGCCTGGTCGATGCCGCTGTGCGAGAAGTACCCCGTCGCCGCGGCGATGATGACCCCTGTGAGCAGCCCGATGATGACCCCCGTCGACCGCATGATGGGCGACCCGAAGCGTTCGCAGAGGATGATGGTGACGAATACCGAGAAGCCTAGGCCTGTTCCGGTTCCAGTTCCGCGGGGCGTTAGTTTAGTTAAAAAGTAAGTGAAGGTGCTCACGTACCTAGATACTCGGGCGATCCCCAGGGGAGCGCATGGGGGGCGGTGATGTCGGGGCATTTATCGAAGAAGGCTGCCGGGGTGGCATCTGAACAAGGGCCGCTCCCGCCCAGCCAGTCTTTGAACCCAGACTGGATCAAGTTGATGCCGATGAGCTGGATCGGGAAAGTAAAGTCGGTCGGTCAGCTAGCTGACTTGTTTTTTGCTTCACGATGTATTTATGTATACCCATGACGGATCTAATCCACTGGATGGATGGATGGATGGATGGATGGATGGATGCCTTGGAAAGAAATAAATTACGTACCATGACGGTGGGACCCGTGACAAGGGGCGGGAAGATCTTGAGCATGATCCTGGGCGGGATAAAGGCGATGACGACTTCGATCAGGGCCGCGACGGCGGCGGTGCCTAGCAGGGCGCCGTAGGCATCGGGGCAGGGCAGCTTCGTGCCATCCTCGGCCACGGGGCAGAAGCCGTTCACATACATCTGGGCGAAGGCGCCCTGGGCGACGGGGATTATGGTGAACGAAACGCCCACGACGGAGATCAGGCCGGTCCCGATATAATATCTAGCATAGCTCGTCAGCCCGTGTCTCCGAGGGTGTTGCGGAAGTAGATACACTTACGGCGTGCCCCGAATATGGAATCGGGTGATCTGTATCAAAGACAGAATACCGGATACGATCAGGGCCGTCGACACGAGGTACTGCTGCAGCCCGGTCTCGAGATTGACCCCTCCGGCGCCGGACAAGATGATAGGGGGCGTGATGATGCCCGCGAGCATGGCGAGGGCGTGTTGGAATCCCAGCAGAAGAGCCAGGAAGACGGGCAACTTGTCGTTGAGCCCGAAGAACGGCGACGCCTGTCGGCGCTTCTTCCGCAAGAACGGGATGTTCGGGCGGAAGAGAAACGCGTAGTCGTAGTCGCCGAGGAGGCCGTCTCGCGTCAGGAACGTCTTCTTGAGGCCCTTGAGCCTGTTTGCTATAGCCCGTCGTGCCGCTGGCCGCGGCACGATCTCGGAAGGGCCTTGGTCCTCGTCCATGATGGTGATGATGGTTCGATATCTATGTCGGGCGGAGGTAAAGAGAAATAGATATAGATATATATATATATATATATATCCGATATATATATTCTAGGCCCTGTGAGATCCTCTCCCCTACGGCCTAATGGCGATAAAAAGAGGCTGAAAATTTCACCAGGCAGTAAAAAGTTCTCCAGGCGGCTGAGCAAACAGGACGGGACTCTAGTTAAGGTATTAAATTGTATGAGTTCGACGTATCAAGGCATTCGAAAAAGCCAAACCTGAGCTATAATCAATCGCCGAGATCTGTACAGGTGTGCATTTCGCAAAAAATGTCTAATAGACGTCATATATAAGTAAGTATTGTGCTTCAGGTATATAGAATGATAAGTGTAGGTAAAAAGTGACAAGCGGCCGCAGCCTCCAGCCGTAACAAGCTGCATCCATGTAATCGCCAGGCTGGGCTACACCACTATACACTACATTACCCTTCATATCAGCTCCTGCTAATACCCGCTGCAGCGGGGCTAGCCGAGTCTTCGCGTCGCCGGATGCCGGATCGCTGGACTCTTGATTGAGATAGTGTAACCTTTTTTCTTACTTTCACAGATGATGCTTGAAGACACGACACGACTACACCGACGTTACTGCAGCATCAGTAGATGGTCCGAAATTGAAAATGCCGACTTGCTCCGATATATGAAAGATGAAGCATCTAAAACTGGTTCAAACAATAACCAACCCAGTATATCGCGTGATTGCGATTCTCTGTCAACTACAGTATCTATCTCCCTTCCTCGCCTTTAAGCTAGCCTGAGGATCCTTTCAGCTAGACCTAAGGTAGAGTAGCAGATCCGCAAGATCTATGCGAATACCTACCTACCTAGACCAAGCCATAAAATCTAACTAGAAAAAGTCACTGGAAGCTCTGGCTGGCCAGAGATAAGAATCGGTTCTGTTTAGGTATGTGGGGGAGATCTATATACGGCACGCTAGGTAGATAAGAATGGCTGCTGATGCGAAATGCATGAGCTTGCTGCTTCACCCACCATGGCGTACGAAGTGGTGTAGGTAGTGTGCTGTAATAAGACCCTGTCAGCCACGATAAGGGGGGGCTCTGGGAGCTTATCTGGAGTATTATGCCAGGTTCCCTTCCAGGGGCATAGATAGATATGTCTCTTCTCAACTTCGAGCAAAGAAGACACCGGCCGGCCGCTGCCGTCGAGTGCCTCATGTTTCTGCAATGTGACTCTGGGGCGCGCCGCGGCGGTGATTGATGTGGCAAACGGATGGCATGAAATAGCAAGCAGCCAATCAAGTAAAACATGCGTCTTCTCCTTCGAAGCCCCCATCGCTAATTCCGAAGTCGGTTATGGAAAGGCGAATGCGACAAGGCTAGAAAAGATGCCTTAAGCAAGTATTTAGGTAACAGAACCTAGGGCTTAATATTAAAAGTTGGACACTTGTTTTATCCCACGATGACAATATGAATAATAGGCTTGTTGTACCCAGCAAGGCCTCTTCTCATTGCGTTAGTACCATGAGTACCTACCTAAGTAGGCAGTCTATGTAAACGAGATTACCGAGTAAAATCTGGGGCGGATATAATCGTTCGTTGTCGAGATAACAGGCTGGTAACTCGCACCGAGCTATATACATTAAAGGCGTCGCCTGGAGCAAAGGATGATCGTGATTACGACGGCCTGAAGAGTTCGGTATCTAATGGCTTTCGCTGAGCCTATCTCGGAGCAGGGGGAGCTGAACAAGCCACTTGTGGCTGGAATTTCATAAAAGACAGGGGTTAGTTAACTGAGGTACCGTACCTAAATTGTTCCGTGCCTTGGCCTTAATTATAAAAGGTACGGTCGTTGCTCCCTGACCTGTTAGTAGTTGTTTCTTCATAGCTATGCTAAATGGCCTTCGGCGAGTCCTCATGAATAAGTAGATTGATACTCCTGCCAACTTCGATTACTCCCTATTTGACTATGTTATTATTTGTTGTATCTTTCTTTGTAAGCGACCGTGTCATCGTCCATGTAGTGATTCTGGCGGAGCTGGGCTTCGTTATTGCTTCAGGTACGCACAGTATATAACCCTTTTCCCCGTACAATATACCACGAAGGGAATTCCAAGCGGTCTTACGGCCAAGACATAGTAGCCGAGCATATTGGTATCAAAGCTATCCCTTGTGAATATGATCAGATGAGCCATATTCACAAGACTACGGGGAAAAGACTATGCCTTGAGATAATAGAACATCTATCTCAGTTCGACTAAGGATGGCGGACGGGGTGGAGGGCTGAAGCGAATGGCGCTTATGATCTCCAGCTCCTTCGGGGCTACGCGGTGTGATGTGTTCTCGGTACTCCAATCCTAAGTCTAAAGCGACGTACTCCGGACGGAGTAACAGGCCATAGGAAGCATGATCTCAGTACATAGCTCCTTAGTCATCGCTAATGGCATAGGAGGTCAGCAATGAAGCGCGGCAGATGTGGGGATGCAGTCTTCCTCAACATACTGATGGCCCTGCCTTTCAAGCCAGCGCGCACTGGGTCTAACCCATCACTAACCAGAAATTTACCTGCTCCTGAGGCGAAGGCATCAACTATGATTCTCTCGGTAGCGTCAGCGCCATCCTCGAAGTCTATGGTCTCTCATTCGTCCCCTAGTAGTCTCAACAGAGTTACAGTCACCGCGTGAGTAGACCGGTGGCTCACAAATCGCATGATTGTCAATTAACTAGACTTCATTGATATAACGAGATAGAGGTAAAACAGGATTCACCCAGCTCTCTTCAAACGAGATCCGGCGCAGGCGATATTACACTGTCTCTGTGAATCAGGACCTGGAGCTCGTCGACCTTTTCCTAAATTAGCTGTCTTGAGCTATTTGTCTGAAACATTGAGAACTCAGCATTGCTACAGTTAAAGCCTTGTCCTTATTCAGCTCAGTGGACTTTCTCTCAGCGACCACTTAGAGGTATTGTAGTCTTATGTTTGGTCCCTAGCAATGTTAACAACAATATATAAAGCTAGGAGCTCTGTAAGGGTACAAGAATCCAAAGTTACATCAAGGGGGACATGGTGAAATAATCTCGTTAACGGTTGGCCGGTATCGTCTACTACACCCCTCGTGGAATCGTGCTGCCGATGCGTCATATACCTTCTGGCATACCACCGTATACAGACCTAGTATAACTTGGAAACTCCCATCGATATCTACGGCCCTACACCCCACGGTGGTCATGAAGTGAGCTCATCTGATCCGCGTATGCTGACAAGCAGAGTAGAGGCGTCTGGCTGGAATTAGATCCTCATGTTACTCAAATGGTGTTGCTAGGGGTATTGGATGTACTCAGCCGCGGCCGCTGATGCGATGACGAGTCGTGTCGATGCGCTTGTTTGAACGCCTCGAAGTTGAAGAACATACGAGAAAGATTTTCGTCCGTCAACACCTGGGGCATAATAGCGTGCTTCCTCCTTACCCTCGCAACCACCGGCGATACCACTTCCTACGCCCTGAACAACAACCCAATCCAGGGCCCCGAATTCAACTATTAGGCGCCTTCATGATTTCACCTCTCGCCCTTGCGTAACTAGTGACTGGGACTGTAGCAGTTAATCAGCGGATGTTCAATAGTATTCGGTATGTCCAAAAGGCTTCTTCGACGATAGATCTGTGCCTACATGAGATCGGGTATGCAGGGTTGTATATGCAGCTATGCAATACATTCACTAGAAAACGTAAACTCTTATCTTAATATAACAACTGACCCTTAATGGCTCTTCACGGCTTGCCGCGATCACGTCATCGCATATTGATGGGACAACAAGGCTTCAAGGAGGGGCCTGTTAGTATATTTACGGTGCGAAGCAACGATACCCTGGTGATACTCGAGTTCTCGGGGCTGATGCCCGCTCTGAATACCTTACACAATTGCTTAATTATACAACTAAATCGTAACTATAATGTATTAGAACAAGAGGCCGATGCTCAACGATTACCTTATCAGCGCCAAAAAGGGGTATAAGGAGCGAATCGGATGTGCACGGAGCATAAGAATACAGTAAGTACTGAGTCTCAAGACGATTGCAACTATATACTGTATAAAGGCCCTATCGAAACATTATATGACGTGCTAAACCTTGAAAGTAATATAATCGTTGGAGCATAGGCTAGAAACAGCAAACAGGTTCAGAGGCAAGAAGAGATATTGCCCCTTAAATAGAACAGGCAACTGAGCAAGCGCCTTCGTACTCATTATATCCCTGAAGTGCCCTTCATAAAGTCCCTTTTTTTTCTGTCACACGCACCGAGCTGACTCTGAGCGTTTCTGCAATCTTGAAATGTATTTTCACAAACTCCATAACCTTAGGTAGTTCGCCATTATCCGGCAAAAGCAATCACTATCTGGCGGCATTTTTTGCTCACGAATGTAAGATAGGGCAACTCTCATCTATCCAGACGTTACATCTCGCGTTTCTGCATCAAGTAAGTATGTGCAATGATTTTCATTTCTGCATCGTGCGGGATTGAGTTGCGTCAAAGGCTACGTGCGCGAGTTTGGCATATACGGATTGTTTCCCCTCCTTTTATTTTAATGAAGTTCATTAGTCAATGGAAATGGAGTAATGTCATCATAGTCGAGGAGACGTTTTAACCTATATCTATATAGTTCGAAAACTAAGATGGGTTGTAGCTCGACGGAGACTTGGATACTCCGCCTGGATAGGCCGGCCGCCATCGTTGATTTTGAGTATTTAGACGCGCTTGTTATTACATCACTGTCAAAGTAGTTTCTAGGAGTCGGGCGATTGAGTTACCGTGATATAGCGCTTGACGACGAGACAGCCTACTCAAGACGACGTTGTATACTTCGTAATTAGGCACACGAGCGAAAGCCGGTGGTCAGTTCCTGGCACTCTAGTTGACTATCCTCCCACCAGTTCACAGGAATTTGTCGGAGGTAGACAGTCTCTAGTTGTCGTTATACCATAATTATATGCTTGCCTAACAATCATACTTTTCAGCGTCTGCTGAAACGAAAAAAAAAAAACGCAATATACGCTGCCGTAGTCTGGAAAATTACACCCAGGTACTTGATATAGATTCCGATATAATCTAGTCAAATAGATTACTTGAATGGGGTCGAAACGATGTGGATATTTTCGCGAGAAGTGATGAAAACTACTATGACTGTAAAAAGGTTGTTGCACAGAGAGTAAGGAGAGTAGCTTTATATATATATATATAGAGAGAGAGAGAGAGAGAGAGAGAGAGAAAAGGCAACGTAGAATCAAGCGGTTCCCCCTTGTTCCCAATACAACATACAAGCCACAAGTGGCTTTTCCGACCGCTCTCCTTTATTGCATACCTAGTTTACTTCAAAGTTGTTTGGGTCATTCATTGAGACTTTAATATGGGAGCCTCTGCCGCAACGCGCAAGGATTCCTAGGTACGATATGGTGTGATCTGTACAGTGTATTCTGATGATATTTTGGTAGTTGGATTACCAGTTATCTGATCCATGATCCTAGTCTAGCCAAATTTCGTTCATAGAAGGTTAGATTTCAGCTTCCCCCAGGCTTCAGGTGGTCTGTATTCGGCGGTCAGACTTGACAGGCCATGATGATTGGTTATGATTGGCAAGCCCTATTCCCCCTTCCGAGGAGGCTTGGTAGACGAGTAGCTGAACTAACTAGGACGGCAACGTATTGCCATGCGCTAGTGTCGCTACACTACACCGACTACAGACTATCTAGGTAGGAATATTCAGCTAGGTAACCTGGACACCATGACGCTAGGTACTACACAAATCGATCTTGAAACTCGTTGTACAACTGCGTGTTGAAAGACACGGGTCGGGGATGCAGGAGACCGGGCCGACTAAACACTATTCCCGCCCTGGAACTACATGCGTAGGTCGATATTGACGCCTGGCGTTTTACAGCGTGTGATGTATTGGATACCTACCGCGGCAGGCTTATGTAGATACCAATGGGGTGAGAACCCTGGGGAGAACTACCTTGTTTATTTGTTCTGAAATTGTTAAGCAGAGTTGCAGAAACTAAATTCGACGGGAGGATTCATACTTCTGGACGCAGACAGCCGATCGTTGACGGCTTCATCACTTTGTTTGGCAACTATAACTGTATCTTACCGTGGATATCTCGATGGGAGAAATCGATTTCAGAACGCGTCTTATAACGGCCCGTGCATTTTCAGCCACTGGCATTCTCACTTCCTGGGCAGCCTGTACAGTAGGAGTTCTCGTACAGTAGTCTATATAACCTCTTGGACAATTTCTGAATCCTTCATCCTGTCTAATACTATTCTCATCGCCTTCTTTCAACATGTATTGCCGTCTAGCAATTACGTCCATGTCGCTCGGCCGCTGTTATGTGGGCCACTCGTTCATTCACAAGCTTGACATGGCGCGTGTGTATGGGTATCAGGGGATCGAACTATTCTACGAAGATCTCGTCGACATCGCTCAGCAACTGCCGGGGCATGACAGTCGAGAAAGGGAACTTGAGGCAGCAAACATCATCCGTCGACTTTGCCACGAAAGGGGAATCGCCATCCTATGCCTGCAGCCCTTCGCACACTACGAGGGTCTAGTTGACCGCAAAGAACACGACAAGCGGATAGAGAAGCTAGAATTTTGGTTCCAGTTGGCACGTGCCTTACATACCGACATCGTGCAGATCCCATCAAGTTTTGGGCCAGCCTCGGAAATATCAGAAGACATGAGCTTAGCCGTGGCCGATCTCCAGAAAGCCGCAGACATGGGCTTGCTGCAAAGTCCCCCGATCCGTTTCGTGTACGAGACACTATGCTTCGGTACGAGGTATAACACGTGGGAGCAGAGCTGGGATATGGTGCAAGCTGTCAACCGGCCCAACTTCGGTCTTTGCCTCGACACATTTAACATCGCGGGCCTCATCTACGCGGATCCTGCCTCGCCCTCCGGTCGAACTCCAAACTGTGATGAGGCAGTTCGGGAATGTATAGCCCGTCTCGTCGCTACTGTAGACGTCCGTAAGGTGTTCTACGTTCAAGTGGTGGATGCCGAGCGGCTCGCGGCGCCCCTTGTCGAGGGCCACCAATTCCACGCACCTGAGCAGAGCCCGCGCATGAGCTGGTCGCGGAATTGCCGGCTATTCTACGGCGAGAAGGAACGCGGCGCGTATCTGCCAGTTGCAGAGATTTCGCGGGCGATATTCCAGGGTCTTGGATTCACTGGCTGGGTGAGCATGGAACTATTCCACAGGAGAATGGCAGATACGGACGCGGTGGTGCCGCAAGAGCTGGCAAGTCGAGGCGCCACCGCCTGGGCGAAGCTTGTTAGGGACATGAAGCTGAGGGTTGAAGAGGCCCCGAGTGACATATGCAGGATGACAGCTTCTCTGTAATGTCACGTACGAGTAGCTTCCTGGTTATCCCACTAAAGTCAGCGGTGTCGGGCGTTCTATAGGCGTAAAGGGGCCTACCTAGGTACTGGACTATCTGATATTACATTAGAGTACTGGCATATTATCTGAAGTCCTGTCCCTTCTCTGTGTATTCTGACCTGAGCTGCTTCACCTAGGGGTCCATCGAAACCTTTTGCAGGTTCTCATATACAGTTGGGCTTGAACGCTTTAAAGATGTTACTATATAGGGGTATATTACCCCTACTTAAACCAACTTATTTATATGTTGCTAATTTTATACTTAATAAGTCACTAAAATCTCTTCCTCAGTTACACTTCATATTAGTTTCGTCAATAATTACCTGAAGTGGGAAGTATTAGCCTCTGATTGTAGCATGTTCGTTAGGCGTGCGGCACAAACTGCGTGGCGGGAGATCAAGTTTGAAGCGGAGCGAGGGATTACGTAGCAACTTGAATCCTAGATGTGGTGGCTTGAATTCATTCTAAAGCAAATTCTGTCTATAGGCGATGCGAACTGAACGTCCTTCTATGTCATTCGCTATTAAATCCGAGGCGGGTTGGTTCCTATGAAGCAGATTCCTAATGAGCAAGAGCCGGTATATGTTCTCGAGCAACGGCAGCATTGATGCGCAATTTCTATTGGGAGGGAGGGGCGGGCACTGGAGTTTGATGTCTTGATTAATAGTTTGATCTTCCAAAATATCTTACTGTTTTGTGAGGTAGATACTAACTAATAAGCCGTGAGCCGGGTATCATGAAGAGAAAACAGATAGTCACCTGTGAAGTCCTTTTTGATCTAATCTAAACCCTTGAATTTGAGAATCCCGTGAGCGCCGCGTGGGCCGAGGTCGACTTTGCCGCCCTTACCCTTCCTTCGCTTCTTCTTCCGTTTTTGCCCATCGTCGCTATCTGAGTCGTCGAGGTCCGATCCGTTTTTTGCTTGACGCTTGCCGTTATTCTTCTGGGGCAGCGCATCTCCTGAGTCATCATCGTCGTCGTCGTCGTCATCGTCATCGTCATCATCACTCCCTTCGTCGCTATCCCCACCGTCCGATGCGGGTGCTGCCGACTCTTCCCAAATTTTGATGGTCTGCCCGCCGCCACTTATCATGCGTCCTTGACAGTCGAACCCAACATCCACTACGGCCTCGAGATCGTCATGCCGCAGAGATACCTCGACCTCGCGCTTGGCCAGATTGACGATGCGCAAACTTCCGTCGCCCAGGCCAATCGCGACCTTCTTATCTCGACTTAGATGGTCGGGAATCTGGACAATGCAGTCTAGGCTTTCGCCGCCGCCTCTGCCCGAGTCCACGACGACTCGATCGAATTGGTCGTCCCAGAATCCCTTGTCCCACAAGGTCAAGACGCCCGATCCCGTCCCGACGGCGACGACACCGTTGTCCCTGTGTTTCTTGGGGCCCATACCAGCAATGAAGGTCGAGCACAGCAGCTCGTCTTCCTGGTCCTCACTGCGCACAAGCACGCCGCGGCGAAGATCGGTGACGGCCAGCGTGGTGCCGCCGGTGGAGATCCACTGCTTGCTGAAGCCGCTGGTGCTCTCTGCCGAAGGAGGGAGGGGGGTGAGGCTGGAGACGAAGTCGTCATGAGGGAAATGGCTCTGTTGCGGCTTCTCAGCGGCGAGGGCGCCGTCGCGCAGATCGAGCAGATGGAGGACGCCGGAGTCACAGGCGAGCAGAAGTGTCTGGGGGGATAGGGCGCGGAGGAGGGTGGGAGAATCGGGGACGGATTTCGAGGTGGGCACTGCGATCTTGGAGATGACCTGACCAGTGGCAGGCGAGAAGTGCTTGATCAGGGAGTCGGTGCCGGCCGAATAGAGAGCTGGTTGGAACGAGGGTCAGCCACGGCTCTCCCAGACGAGCAGGCAGAAGGGCAAGCGGAATAGCAGGCAGGCGGAAGGGCATGTGGGAGGACGGGGACGCGGGGACTGACAGGATCCGTCGTGGCTGAAGACGAGAGACCGGCAGCTGCCCTTGTGCCGACGAGTGCGCCAGGTGGTGTCGATGGTGCTCTTGCCGTCGGACAGGAGGCCGACAGGGGCATTGTCCTCAGCGGATGCTCCTGGGGTCGGGAGACGGAAGCATTGTACGTGGCCAGTGGCAAGACCGACGCCGAGGAGAGGTTCGGACGGATGCAGAGCTTGGGCGAAGAGCTCGGCGCTCAGCGGCAGCGTACACAGATTCTCGAGCATCGCCGGTGGTGTAATTTGGAGCCGAGGGAATTGAGATCAGTACAATGACATGCTTCGAAATTTAGAGGTCGAGGATTTATGTCGTTGGTTGTGTCTAAGGCCGTGCGTGTTGTCCAAGATCGTGTCGTTCAAGGTTCGGTTGTTGTCGTCGTCGGCGTTGTCGAGTTAGTGGTTGGTCGAGACGATCTCGAAGTTTTGAGATGGAGATTATTTCCAATGGACAAAGTCCCTAATAGGTACTAGATAGGTAAATTCCCTTTTCCAGACTAGTTTGCCGGCGTAGTGGTGCTAAAGCGGTAGCGTGCGCCAATGGCGCGCTATCTCCACAAAGCTCCACGAAACCTTTTATGTACCTGCTACAAACCAACTCTTGGTATGTATCCTAATAGTATGTATACATACACGCCTACTTCGCATATTTTAATATTTTCACACTTGCCCTTTTTTTCACGGAATTATTCTGCTTTGAAATCTTGCAATATCCAGCGATGAGGAGTGGACACAATCACGCGTCTTCTAGACCTTCTAGGTACATGTAAGTATAACATTTATATAAAGTGGGTACTCTGGTGTACACCACAATTGAAGCTACAGGTATCAGGTACCTCAGGTGTTACATGTAGCACCTCTTGCATTTATTCATTTCTTCTCGATGAGAAGCTGCTTGTGTCATCGTCAAGTTGGTTCCCTTCCTAAGGCATGACACCCAAGTTAGATCCCCGAGGCCGTTCACTTTAAAAACACGTACTGGCATCGAGGTAGACGACGAGCCACGACGACCGGCCTTGCCAGCACGCTGAATTGAACTGATCACGATGGGTCTCTGTTGGCCGCGGCTCGTCTTGCTCAGCCTGTTTGCCTTGGCGACCACTTCGGCGACCACTCCGGCGGCAGCCATGCGGAATATCATGTATCTTACCGGGTATGGCCACTCTTCTCCGTATAGGCCGTGGTATCAGCCGTCGACACGGCTGATATAGCCAATCAATCGATTAACCCCGACTCGCAGGCAACACCCCGTCATCCCTGACGATGCTTCTCTCCGGGCCCCTATCACGCATGTCGCCCTGGCCTTCATGAACTCGCATGCATTCAATGCCGTGGCCCGGCCCTCCTCATGGCCCATCTTCATGTCGGTCGAGGCTGCCCGCTCCCGCTTTGAGCCGGGAACGAAGATCATGGTAGCCATCGGCGGCTGGGGGGATACCGCCGGCTTTGACGCCGCAGCCCGCACCGGAGAGGGTCGAGCTCGGTTCGCTCGCAACGTGGCCGATATGGTCCACGACACGGGCGCTGATGGTGAGTTGGCGTAGCCAAGTCCACTGGGGCTATGGGACGAGACAATGGTTTTTTTTTTCTTTGGCGAGACGCGCCGGGAACGGGACAGCTAACCGTAGGAATAGGCGTCGATATCGATTGGGAATATCCAGGGCAAGGAACCCACCCAATATGCAGGAGACACGATGCTGGTCGCAAACTAACATAGCCTAGTGGCAACGGCGAAGACTACAAGCAGGTGCCAAACGCCGCTAAGGCTTGGGAGATCACCGCATACCCCCTCCTGTTGGCCGAGATTCGCAGAGCACTCGGTCCGGACAAGCTCATGTCCGCCGCGGTGCCCGGCCTTCCGCGGGACATGCTCGCCTTCACCGCAGACACCGTCCCCCAGATCATGGCGTCGCTCGATTTCCTCAACGTCATGACGTACGATCTGATGAATAGACGGGACAACGTGACGAAGCATCATACGGGTGTCCAACTCAGCCTCGATGCCGTCGATGCCTACATGGCCAACGGCGCACCCGCTGACAAGATCAACCTCGGCTTCGCCTTCTACGCCAAGTACTTCCGAGTCGAGGGCAAGTCCTGTGCTGAGAACCCCATTGGCTGTCCCACCGGCTTGATGGAGGATCCGCGGACGGGCGCCGACCTGGGGAAGACGGGAGGCTTCTCGTGGCACGACCACGTCCCCGAAGACGTCAGAGCGTCGTTCCAGAAGGCGAAGGAGGAGGGACGCTACGATGAACGGGGCGGTGGGTACTGGTACTGGGATCAAGACCAGGCTCTCTGGTGGACCTTTGACACGCCCGAGGCCGTGGCGAGGAAGTTCCCGCTGATCGTTGAAGAGAAGAAGCTCGGGGGCGTATTTGCGTGGGGTCTAGGCGAGGACGCGCCACACTTTGCACATCTAAGGGCTCTTCATGCCGGTGCCGCGCGTCTTGTGAAGACGAAAGATGAGCTGTGAAATGATTTTCCGCACTACAGTATCTCGAGCTCATCAAAAGTCTGAATTGAGTATCAAGTTGAGTCTATCTATATACCATGAGAAAGAAAGCATGAATTACGTTACGTAAATCCAGTCGTCCTACAGGAAACCAAGACAATTGGCATAGAACGTCACGGTAGCCGACCAGTCCGAGAAGATGCCCAACACACCGACCTGTCGCGCAAGCACATCGACGAGCTTGTACATGTCGCCATCCTTGTGCGTCCCATTCACAATCGTGCTATAGTAATAGTCGTTCTGCTTCGCCGCCTGCTTGAGCGGGCCGGACCGCTCAAGCGACCACGTAATGATGTCCAGCCCGAGCTTCTTCGCCGTCTTGGCGTAGTGGGAGGGGACGTACTCGCCCTTCTTGTCCAGGGACACGAGGTACGGCAGGGGGGGTCCGACGATGCGCACGCCCGCGTTTCTGTAGAAGGTCAGGTTCGCGGTCGCCTGGTCGATGGTGCTCGGGGCGTCGCCGCTCTCGTCGAGGAGGATGGCCTGTCGGCCGAACGCGGGCGCGTGCTTGAGCCAGTACGCGACGTCCCGGAACACGAAGCTCTGCAGCCAGACGCGCGACGGGTGGATCCCGGCCTCTATGTACTCGTCGACGACCTGCTGCTCGTACTTCTCCGTCGTGTAGGTGCCCTGGAAGGGCATGGGCACGCGCGGCTCCTTCAGCTCGGTCGTGAACATGAGGCCCCGCGCGTCGACGAGCCGGATGAACTCCTTGTGCGAGAGTACCGTGGCGCACGTCGCGTACAGGTCCGTCCGCCAGCTGGGCGTGCCGTGCAGATAGTCCTCGGGCGTGGTGGCCGAGGCGTTGAACCCATCCATCTTGCCGCACAGCGTCTTGAACTCGGCGAGGGTGATGTCGCTCGTGCAGCACGTCGCCGTCGCCGGCTTGCCGCCCTTCGCGGGCTGGAAGGGCTGAGTGCACTTTTTGCCGAGCTTGGTGGCGACGATGTTCGTCGTCGTATCTTCAGAAGATGCCGTCAGTCATCGCCAATGGGAGGGTCACCTCAGCGTATTTCGACGCAACAAGGCGCTCAGGGACGTGATGCTGGTCCGGGGCGCGACCTCTCGATCTTACACTCCGCCCAGACAGGATGAAAGGGAACGAGAGAGAGTCACTCACGTAGATCGCACTGGTCGTGGCGGCAGACGAGCTGGCGGTCCTTAGTGAATGCCACGTCGCACTCTTCTATGCCCGCGCCCATCTTCATGCCAGCCATATGGGATTCGAGCGTCTCCTCGGGAAACTGCAGACAGGCGCCGCCGCGGTGACCGATGCTGAACTTGGTGGTGACGACCTCCTTGTCTAAGCACGAGGAGAGCCTGTCCTTCAGCCAGCCTTCGTCCATGTCGTTGACCAGAAACTCCGGTCGTGGCCCGAGCTCGACATTGCGGCGGACGTGCGACCCGCCGTGGGAAGGTTTCGACGGGACCGCCGAGACGCTCGTCGTGGCGAGGAGGACGCCGCCCAGGACGGATGATACCGTGATCTGCATCTTGAAGACGGAGTCCGGCGCAGCACAGCACTTGAACGAATGAAGGCGGTGGTACTGAACGGCAAGGCAACTCGTCGCGTGAGCTCGTCGAATCGCGCCGTACCGAGGAGTCGGGGAGGATGCTCTTTTATGGACAATAAGCTCAGCTCACCCCATGCCCATGCTTTCCCTTCGCCTCGGCCTCCCAGCTCGACCACGATGAGATCTCCCCAGGCATGCCTCCACCAATTGGCCAATGGCAGGGTCGTATCGCGGAGCATGCCCACGCCATTTCTAGACGCAGGCAGATAGCCATGACTGGGTACTACCTACCTACCTAGGACGGATCGTCTCGGGTAGGTAGCTCACGACCGTTGTTTCTTACTTTCTACTTTTTTTGTGCAAGTGAACATCTAGAAACCTCCAAGTACTTTAACCTAGGCACTGAGTAGATCCGGGAGCAACGGGAGATTGGATGTGGCTTGGAAACCCACACCGGCCTAGACTGCCGCCTGGCTTGGCAGCGTTACATCTCATGCTGACGGCTGAGATGATTGACGATTGACATGCCTGTGTTGAGGCACGTGGTCGCCGTCCCTTGTGGAGGCGAGGCAGGAAGCTCCCAACATTTCGGATTCCGATGTTTCTCGTGCAACAACAGGCAGGTACGAAGTTGGTAAATAAACATACCTCCCTGGTACGTACTTAACCTAGGTAGGTAGTGTGTAGTGTAGCCTGGGCACTCGAGACGACGCGAATGAATGGTCAGATGAAGCAGGCTCCTCGATTCCACGCGGGACATGGGTGTCGACCACGCGAGGAATCATTTGCTGAGGCTCTTCCAATCTTCGAGCCATTGCAGGTGGACCTAGTACGAAGTACGGTATAGGTACACTAGAATCGATTCATGTAAGCGATCGCGTGTTCTCCTTCCTCTTACTGAGCCAGGGTAACATCTAGTGCTACAAGCTACAATTATCCATGTTTCCCTAGTCCCTACGGCTCCAAAGGCATCAGACGAATTGTAAAACAAGACGATCCCCGTGGGCCGGTGTAGAATCGGCGACGAGTAGAAATAGTCGGGCATAATAACATCGGAGAGCCAGCCCCTCGGGCTCTATTCTTCCCACTTGTTCTTATTTCTACCTGCTTGGCCTGCTTCAAGTATTCAATCTACTAGAATAGAACGACTTATATAATCCAAGGTTTCCAGCCTCTTTTTGGGTCAGACGTGTTTAAAGTCGGGTCGCAGCAACTTTGAGGGAATGTTCCCAGGAAACTCGATCTTTGCCCCAGTTATTCGTAGTGTATGAAAGTAGATGGATGGAAGCAAATATATCCCGGAAAACCACTCCCCTACAGAGTCCCCTATTTTATTCGGGGAATATGATATATGCTCTATCTAGTACCTATACCTAGATAATTGAATAGACTATCTCATAGAATAAATATGTAGGTGTTGGTTTTGGGCAACTTAATACATGTGGGTTGGGAACAGGTCTAGATCGCGGTCGGGGATCGTACAATTTAGGTACCTCTTCGCAACGCCGGGAGAAGCATACATACATGTACCTACCAGGCTCGCCAGGTAGGGTATCGACTTGGTACTTGGTAGCGCACTACATAGCTTGAACGAATCAGCCAATTAAATCTTGGTACTCAATCCGAAAGCAGTAAAGACCATTCAGGCATGTCGTCATAGTACAGTGTACTGCACCACCTCGACCTGTCATGGTCGGCGTCAACATTTAACTTATGACGACAATAAGTTGTTGGCCTTGGCTTGGTCTGCCTGGGTTCTCTACTTTACGTGTACTACAATTGAGATCTCTGATTGCCTTGGTAGCGATAACCACCATGAGCAAATAGCAGCTTTTTTAGGTCATGTGCTTCATGTTCGTCGTAGGTACTGGATATGTGTGTCTGGGACGCCTCCACCACGTCATCGCATGTCCCCATGTTTTATCACTCGCCATCATGACATGACGTTTGTCGCCCTCAAAGGTCTGATTCCGATGTTACACTGGGTAAGGTATAAATGTCTACAGGATATAGGCAGGCCAAATAATTACATATACCACGTCCGCCTGCACAAGTAAATCGTGCGCAGTGTAGTTAGATTTACTTCACTGCCTAATCCATCTCACACGCCGAGCCTCTTCCACGTTCACTTACAACTTACAACTTGCGACGTTGAGCCAAAATCACGGCAGCGCACACCTCCATCTATAACTCACCAGCGCCTCTGTCAGAGAATACCGCCATGGCTCTCACGTTTGTGCCCATAGTCCACGTCGTGGCGGCCATCTTCGCCGCCGTCGAGCTCGGGTTGACTGCATACTGTACGTTGGTGTTTGTTTGATGACATCTCCCTCCTTCTCTCCCTCTCTCCCTCTCTCCCTCTCTCCCTCTCGCGCCCACGAGGAGGACATCTCGTTAACGCATGGGAACACAGGGGCGAGTCTCTACGACGTCGGCTTCGCCTACTCCTACTCCCCGCCCACCGTCAACTTCCTGGTCTTCGCCTCGGTCTGGTCGCTGCTCGTGCTGATCTACATCGGCCTGACGCCGCTGTATATGACGTCGGCATTTCACCGCCTCGCGGCCCTCGTACTGAACGTCTTGACCGCCATATTCTGGTTTGCCGGCGCCATCGCCGCCGCCGTCGGCTTCGGCGGGCCCTACAACTGCCACGGGGACTCGGGATGCTCCGATGCCGAGGCCGCCATCGCGTTTGCGTTTTTCCTCTGGTGCGTTTAATTCCGGCCTGCTGCGCTCCGTCCCGTTCCCTCTGTCTCCCGGATGCCGTACAGGCGGACCGGGAGGGAGTGACACGGGTGAAGAGAAGCAGTTCTTCAGTCGATCTGGTACTGACTTGATCCGCGCAATCTACAGGGCCATCTTTACATTCCTCGCCGTCGTCGATGGTCTCGAATCTCTGCGTCGCCGCGGCCACCACGTCGACACGGCCAAGTCGACAAACGCATACCCCGGCGCTTAAATTCCTCTTCCCTGCGCTCTTCCCGCTACCGTCCACTCACTGTCCACTCACCTATACCCTTCGACGAGTGAGCGGCCATAACTAGTTCCAGATCGCATCGCAGCGAGATCACTGGCTCGAGTACCTGACATAACGATACCATCTATTTATGATCTCATCTAATTTCTATTTTTATTTTATTTTATTTTTGGGGGACGCATAACACGCCTCGGATTTCTTTGACGCCCTCGACTTTCCGTCGCCGTGATACACAACAAACACAACTCGGATTTCAGGGCATGTGGATAGCAGCACTGCAGTAACGGCACTTAGAATGGCCACGATACCCCATTTCTTTCCTTATCGTTTTCCGTCGACTAACGAGTCACGGTGGTAGTCATGATTTTTTTTCACCCTCTGTACAAAATAGTGTAGGGTACTTCTTATTCGGATGAATTGAGTGTGGGGTAAGGTATGATTTGGCTGCGATCAAGTCCGCTGCAAGGCGTTGGTTGTACGAATGAATACGAAGGTCCGGGCCAAAGTTGATGAGTAGGCTTGGCAGGGTCTGTATAGTGCGAATAAGAAAAAGTGTAGCGTAACCAGCCAGGCCAATTCAGTCCGTTTCGGTCTGACAGATGTTAGACGGCTCGATATGTGCAAGCGCATTGGACTGTCAGAACTGTGTCAGTCCGTTTCGGACTGAGTAAGCCTGGTGCACCGCACTACTTCTATTTTATTTGCACTATATACACCCTGCCAAGCCTACTCTTCAATTTTGGCCCGGACCTTCGTAATGTACTTCAAGTCTTGTTCGCTCTGAGTGCCGCGCTAGCGGGTGGTAGCCGATTGCGAATGCACTGGCGGCGATGGCGCAATACCGTCCCGGCCCGCTTCATGATTAATGGATGTTTCACTGGAAATCAAAACCTATGTTTGTCTCCGACACAACAATCTCCTACATTTCTAAGCCGTGCTGATTGTATCACGAAAAAGCGAGACCCAAACGAGGTAAAGGACAAACAGAAACGAGGAAAATAAGTAAAGTAAAAATTAATCAAATTAAATAATTTAAAACTTACCCTACTCACGTCTTGTTTATTTCTTTATTCACGTCATCCGCGAAGATTGCTACCGCTGTGCCTACAAACACCTCCATGGTATCCGTCACTCATACTATGGATATAAGTACGAGAACGGCGGATGGCCACCAAGATATATATAATGAGAGCTGAGGTAAGTTTGGGTTGTTTCTTTTATCTAAACATGGAAACGTGCCAATCATTCATTCTCATACAGAATATAGCATCCCGCTGGTTGTCCTCCCAAGATGAAACTCCGGAGAGCTGCGAACCCATGGGGACCCCCTACACAAAAACCAATAATACGTACGGGCGTGGATTGGGATATGCCAATATAGCCACCGAACCCCGTTGGCAGTATTCTTAACAATGCTGCCCCGAAAGCGTAAACAAAGAATGAAGCAAATGGTAGCACTGTGGCGGCGGTGGAAAGCCGGGACAGCCAGCTTTCCCCTACGTTCTTGCGTCCTCTGCGTCGTCTATCTTGCTTTCTCGCCCCAGCAGTCCCCAGTCTTGCAGTCGAAGTCAACACGGTGCCACGCCGTAGCCAGGTTGCCTCGAAGATTATATATACTTCTGTGACTCTCAGGCTGCGTGTTATATGCATCATCGGTCGCCTTGACCACGAAGGTCGTCTTGGCCTCGCCGTTGACGTCGTCCTTGACCTCGGGCAAGACACCCTCGTACACCCAGCGTTTCCAGCACCACGCTTTCGACCCCCGCTCCTGCTCACGGTCATCCAGAAGCCTCGCCTGGTCCCAGTTCGCGCCTCCATCGAGGCTGATGTCCACGCGCTGGATCTCGCGCCCGCCGCCCGAGTAAGCGTAGCCTTCGATCTGGACGACCCGACTCTGCGCCGTCGTCTTGGGATTCGACGGCGCCGCGACGATCTCGCCGTGCTCGGGCTTGAGTCTTGTCCGCGTGATGGCGCTCGTGATGGGCATGACCTGGATGGATTTGTACTTGTCCCAGTCCTGCTTCGTCTCGTTCGGGCCGAAGCACTTGTAGTCTCGCCGCTGCCACGTCGTGTCGGATTCTTCATCGGCGACGACGATCTTGGTGACCCACTTGACGGCTCGCGCGGCCACGTGGCCGGGGACGACGACCCTCACGGGAAACCCGTGATCGCGTGGTAGCGGCTTGCCATTCATCTTGAAAGCGAGCAACACGTCGCCGCGGTGATCGATGGCGGCCTCGATGGGTATGCTCGCGCCGTAGGCCTCGAGCCCGGAAAACTGGACGTGGCGGGCCTCCTCGCCGGGATCGCTCAGCGACAGACCGGCGTCAGCCAGGACATCTCGGAGACGCACACCCTCCCACTTGGCGCAACTGATGGCGCCCACGGTCCACTGGAGCCCGTTCGTCTTCTTGGCATATCTCGTCATGTCATTGCGTCGATTGCCCGAGCACTGCAGCACGGAGGTGACGGCATATTGCGGGAACCGAGCCTTCAGCTCCCCGACACGGTACGTCCTGACCTCGCCGTCGGGCAACTCAACGGTGATACCGTGCTCGTCGGCCTTTGCGTCGTCCACGACGGGCACCCACATGTGGTTACGCACGTAGAAGGTTTCGTTGGGTGTCAAGAAAGATTCGGCAAGCTCGTCGCCCGGGGTCTCGGCATTGCATGGTTTCTGAGTGATCTGGCGCAACCTCGTGTCTCGCGCCGGGTCCGAGGCGAAGGGGTCTTCGATGGCGTGCTGCAGAGGCCGGCCGTTCTCGAGGTCGTCCAGGTGTACCTTGCCAACCATGTACTGTTCTAGGATGTCGCGAACGTACTGCGATTTGTGGATGGCGAAGATGTCCCAGTACGGCTCGATGCAGCCGCCGGCGGCACGCAGTATGACCTCCCCACCCGGATGGGCGGCAACCCAATCGGTGATGTCATATACCTTGTCCTCGTAGATGACCCATGGCCGTTCGGATTCGGGGCCGTGCTCCCTCACCTCGGATAGCCGATAGCGCGGCAGTCCGTCGCCGTCAATGTTGCCGATGGGAGACTCTGCGGAAGGGGGGGACGGAAGCTGTACCGGGACTTCGATTGGCTCGTCTCTAACGGGCTGGAAGATGGCGAAAAGCACAGTGAGCAGTCCCGTGCTTGCTACCAGCACAGGGAGCGGCCGAAGACGAAGTCTCCGGGTCGGCGGTGGTCTCGGTGGCGGTTCCGGCGTTGCTCGAGAGGCGGATTGTCGACTAGCTGCCGATTGGGAGGTGAAGGGTCTCGAACAGCCATTCCGAAGCGGTGATGGAGGCCATGACGGAGGCCATGACGGGGGCCGTGCTCGAGGCCACGCTCGAGGCGGTAATGAAGACGGTGATAAAGGCGGTGATTCAATGACTCGCCAGAGTGGGCTTGCTCGTCGGGGCTTCGAGGTCGCTTTGAGCAGCTCTCGACCGGCACACCCATTGAAAAGTACGGGCATATCGGAGGACAATGCACAGCAGGCAGTGCGTTGACCCGGTTGCAGCTTGTTGCTCCCCGATGCCTAAGCTCTAAGCTTCGAGCTACGGAGATCATGTTGATGTGTGCGGGTACGAACGTGGTGAGGGAAGACGGAAAAGCCGACCAGGACGTACAAAGTACGGAAACCGTGAACTGTAAACCGTAAACCGTAAACTGCAACCGTACACCGCACACCGTCCACCGTCCACCGTAAATCGGAAGCTGCAGACTGTAAACCGCGGGTAAAGCTCGTAAACTCTAAACGCGGTATCGGATAGCTACGGGTACGAAGTACATTAGGTAAGCTTAGTACATCTTCTGCTCGTAGGTACCTCCAATGTGCTTACCCTTGCAGAAAAGGAATCCCTACCATGAACTTCCAATGTTAATGAGATAAAATGCAAACCCTTGCCAATACCTACCTGAAGCCAGATTTAGATACATACTTCTCATGAACAAGATACCTCATGATTGTCAATTGGATAACGTACAGACAGATAACTACCTCCTAAATAACTTACTGATGCACGCAGGACTAATAGAAATACCGGCCTGGAACAGTCTGCCACAGTTGCTAACGGCCCGCCCCATGCAGTTAACTCGACGAAATTTATATCGTATATTCGAAGGAATTAATACTCTAAAGGGTTACGGCGATGCTAACGAGGCCAAAGGATAGCTAGTAGGGCTACATTAAATGCAGTTATTTCTATACTGCAATAAAACAATAAAACAGCTATTGCAACGGCTATGAAGCTAAAGGGGTCGAATACGTTGATTCCGAGGGTTATTCGAAGCTATTGCGATACACACTTAACCTTTGCTTCGGATCTGCAATGAAAAGTTGGCCGAGTCGACCGCGTGTAACAGGCCCTCAGGAGGAGGGTGCCCGGTTAGCGACGCTCTTAAAAAAAGTTCCAGCGAGTCCAAAAAGTGGATTCCTCCTCGACCGCAAATACATGTACCTGTGTTATGGAAATGGGTACTAATACCTTGTGCAAGTAAGTAAGTACATATAGGTAACTTAGACATGCTTCGGTGCCCCTGCACCCCGGATTCCCCGGTCCACTCCCCGGACTCGGGATTTCCAGTACCCAAGTACATCTCAGCTGGCATCTACCCGAGTTCGCCATTTCAGCAGCAGACCTCGTCGCTCTTTGTTTTTTCCCCATGCCCAGCCATGCCTATTTGAAATAATTACCATCATCCCGGCACGTGGTAGGCCCAGCTTTGCGATACCAATAGTTTGAGGCGGATGCAGGGGTGCCGTGGGCAAAACCGTTCGATTTTAGCCCTCCCCTGTCCCGTTGACTGGATGTACCTAGGTGCAAAGTACTTTTGAAAGCGACGTGACGTCCGCAATGCCGCCGCCTTTGTGAGCCCGGGATGCGTTCGTAGCCGAACTAGGTATGAGAGGTCGACACGATGGACATATCTAGACATCTTGAAGCAAGAAGTTCATTGTCGCCCGCTCGCTGGAACCCGTGCGGGTGAGCTCAAGGAGCACCATTGCCTATCACCGTTAGCCCACGTGTTTTTATACAGAAGATAATTAGCGGTTGGTATGGTAAGTACCACCTAATACCTACGACCTGCTTGGATTCCATCTTGGCGATCCTTCTTTGAAGATCCGGAATTCAATTGGTTGGCTACATGTGAGATGTTGAAGCTTGTGTCTGCTGATGACGCCTTTTTGAGGGATCGTCCAGACCTACTACTACTAGTATGCCTACTTGTATATGTTCGTCAGTAATGGCAAACAAGATACGGCAAAGAATATGTTGCTGATATTTTACTAATATCGGTACGAACATGGTCTCGCTGAATATTGCTTATTCGATGCGGCTATGAGAGGGGTCTATGGAGTACCTAGTATAGTTATGCCATGGAACGTCTAGAGAACATCTTAGTCTAGAGCAAACCAAATGGAGAAGGTGGTATAACGATGACGAGATACTATAGATATAGTGTAGATACCCTAGATGCCCAACCTAATATTCTGTTTACCTATCTTACGAACTTAAGAAGTAGTGTAGAATGGAAATGGACTGCGACCTCATTACTCGAGTAAACCAAGTTGTCTTTAATTTGAATGCTTTTACATATACCTACCTTACTTACCAAGCCACTTCTATCTCGCCTCTCTATTAACATGTTAGATACCTAATGTAGGTATGTATCTATCATGGCTCGTCAGAGGGTTGTCGCGGTCAAGTTTTGTGATGCCCTGAAGAAATCGGCTAAAAATCAGGCCTATCGCCGTCGGCTTACTTTCTTTGAGCTGGGTAGGTACCTGAATACGGCAAGGGAGCGAGGCATGTTGCATGTTGGGAGGCTCCGGGAACTTTGACGGACAAGGGTGTGTAGACTCGTGATGCGACCATCTGAGCTTATCAAATTTGCACCCTCTACACTATTCTCATCCTCGTCCCCATCTCGCCAATTTCTTGCCAAACAGTGCCAATTCCCTGAAGCATTGTGGCGCATGCATGTGCCGTAACGGCAACTCTTAGCCTGCCTGCTAGTCCGAGTGAACAATCCTACCTAGAGCCTTAGAGATAGAGACTAATTAAGTAACTACCGTACGAAGGAGGTGTCTGTTGGTAGTGTATGCATAGCGTGAACGTCGTCTCTCCAAGTTCCTCCAGCAAACAATGGAACCAGTTTGCTCCATGCTTGCCGGAGTGTTGCTTGCTATCTTCACTTGCTGGGGACAATACAGATAGTGTATGTACCTAGTCCGATCAGGCAGAGAGTCATCGGGTGCAAAATAGACTGTAAGTGCTTTACTTTCTATACTTCGTACCAGGTACAATAAAATGCCTGCTTCCCTGCCGAAAGGAAAGGGATCCTCACGATATCGGATTGGGGTTACTTCCTAGGTACAAGGTAGGTAGGTAACCGACCTGCAATTCGTGCGGGGAAATGGTAGAATCTCCCCTTTCCCTATCTTGACACATATTTACTGGGGGGTCGTCTATACCCTAGTTTGGCTGACAGCCTGCCGGGACCCCGGAGGCGGTGGGAAAGGGAGGGTGGCTGGCCATCAACCCTGGAGTGGCCTCAGTCTTGTACAAATTCTGTTTGAAGTTGCGACTCACTTCAAAAATATCGTCACAGTCGACGGCACGACGATAGAGCTTCTTCTATCATACCCAAATCTCGAGAGCGCCCGACTTGGCGCCAATTCTTCCCCCAAGTTCCCCGCGAGCTTCCCCAGTCTTGACCTGACAAGGGTACCAGAGGAACGCCGAGGTCCTTTCAAATCATCGGGTATTGTGATGATGGAGGCGTCCTTGGCTGTTCTTGGCCAGCCCATCACGATGCGAGCCTCCAGACACCGGTAGACCTTGGCATACTTGGAGGCATACCATGGTGGTCCCAGTATGTCTGCATAGGGTTATCTTACCTATCTAGCGTTGCGCCGTACGGCAAGGGACCTTCCTACGACACGAGAAAGAGGAGGTGAACGCCTCTGGGATTTCTTTATGTGGACTGGGGAGATCTACAACCCAACAACATGTCCAGGTAGAGCCGTCACGCGTGCCAACTATAAGAACCCGACCGTTCGTTCGGACTCTCTTTGTTCCCCTCTTCTCTCTGGCTTATATCGTGGAGACGAACCCTGTCTGTCCGGTTTCTTCTCTGCCCTTTTATCGCTTAACCCGGAGAAGAAAGAGGAAGGGCGTTGGTTCACCCCGTGCCCTAAGTATTCCCCTTGATCATGGCTACGAATTACGAGCCCGCAGACCCCCTGGCTGAGGGTATCATCCCTACAGCGAAACAGGCGTTCTCTGATCTCTTCAAGTGGAAGCAGAGGGTCGTTGTCACAAACCGGCTCGGTGAGACACACACAGAATGGCAGATGCCGGCTCCCCTGAGGAATCCCTTCTCCCTGATGGCCCAATTGAGTGCTAGAGATTGGATCTACTTTTTCGTGGGTTGGTTCGCATGGACTGCCGACGCCTTCGACTTTCACGCACTCTCCATCCAGACGGTCAAGCTCTCCAAGTACTACGATGTGTCCAAGACGGCCGTCACTACGGCTATCACCTTGACATTACTGCTGCGATCGGTCGGTGCTGCCGTCTTTGGTCTTCTTGGCGATCGCTTTGGTCGGAAGTGGCCCATGGTAGCCAACTTGCTTGTCCTCGGTACGTACTTGGTCAAGATACGGTCATTGGTCATTGATACGGATGCGCATGCTGACAAGACAAATCACAGGCGCCCTTCAGATCGCGACTATCTATGCTACCACGTTCCAGGAGTTCCTGGCTGTGCGGTCATTATTTGGCCTCTTCATGGGCGGCGTATACGGCAACGCAGTCGCGATGGCGCTGGAAAACTGCCCGTACGTATTCCATGTTCCGCCCTGTGCACGAGCTTGCAGCTTACCGTCTTATCAGGACTGAGGCTCGTGGCTTCATGAGCGGTGTCCTGCAACAAGGTTACTCATTCGGCTACGTCCTAGCCTCCATCGCAAGTCTCGGCGCCGGCGACGCCCCTGACAGTTGGAAGACCGTCTTCTGGGTGGCCACAGGTCTATCTATTGGTGCAGGCCTCCTCCGATGCTTCTTTCCCGAGTCCCAACAGTTCAAAGAGGCCAAGCTTTCCAACAAGCACATCACCGCGAGCGACTTTTGGACCGAGACCAAAGATATGTTGGCCAAGGAATGGCGCATGTGCATCTACTGCATCATCCTCATGTCGTGGTTCAACTACTATTCCCACACCAGTCAAGACAGCTACACCACTTTCTGCCTCGTGCAGAAGGAATTGGACAATGCTGCTGCTACTCGGGCCAGTATTCTCATGAAGACTGGCGCCGTCGTCGGTGGCACCATCATCGGGTATCTCTCTCAGTGGGCTGGTCGTAGAAGGGCCATCATCGTGGCGGCTCTCATCAGCGGTCTTCTCATCCCAGCCTGGATTCTCGTTGAAGGCGAGCGCGCTCTCTCCGTCACCGGCTTCTTCATGCAATTCTTCGTCCAAGGAGCGTGGGGTGTCATCCCAAGTAAGCATCTGAGACGAATCGTATCCGAGAGGGTTCTCTACATCCGCTGACCACCACACAGTCCACCTCAGCGAGCTGTCGCCGCCCGCTTACCGATCAACCTTCCCCGGCATCACGTACCAACTGGGCAACGCCATCAGTTCGCCTAGCGCACAGATTGTGAATGCAATTTCCGAGTCAAATTTCATTCGCGGCAGGTCGGGGGATCTCGTCGAAGCTTACGGCCCAACCATGGGTGTCGCTACGGCCATCATCGTCATCGGCATCATCGTCACCACCGCCTTCGGCCCTGAAAAGCGTGGTCGCGAATTCGAAGGCGGACCCATCGGCGCCAACATCCACCGCGATGCTGAAAAGGCCGTCGACTCTGCCTCCATAGAGGAGAAGAGCACCGCCATCGAAGAGAAAGAGACGAAGGCTTAAGATACAACAACGTGTCCCGGCTTTTTTATCAGGCACGACAGATGGATACATTTGGGTAAATCTCTGATCGGGCTTGGTTACTTTGTTGATGAATTATAACCCACTACGCTGATGAATGATGTTACTCAACGCTATTATATACCCAAACGGAGAACAATATACGTCGATGAATGTATGGTATCTTGGCGATGCGATGCAGCTCAACGATTTGACTATTATTACATCTAATACTGAGAACGAGGCTCATTCGAGGTCTCTATAAACGGCATCTATTGCCTCCATAGGACTATTTGATCACATGTGAGAGACATGCTCATTTCGACATGCATTATGCCTAGACAAGCGAACAGAGTTAGAGAAATATTTTGCACAGGCATTGCTGCGTCTCCCGATCCCATCATTTAGCTTGTCGTACTGCTTGTTAGGTTGGTATAAGACCCAGGTAGAGAGAGGCGATCGCTACCTTTAAGTCACCGTGAGACACCAGTCTCGTAGGCCATCTTCCAGAGGCCAGACTATCTATAGTATTGTCAGAGCAGAACTACATTTTACACGAGTTTGTTGGAAATTCATTGTGTATGCTCTGTCTGGCCGCTTTGACTGTAACACCACGACTGACATAACTTTTCAACCTTACGCCAACCCACGGACTGATGCCCCCTGTGGCGAAAGAATTAGCAGATTCGAAGATTCAAAGCTGGTTGAGAATAGAATTTGATACGGGTCAGGGATGCCAGTATGGAAATTGTGTCTGTCACTACAGCTGGAGGATTATTCGATAGGGGCCCTATTAGAGAAGGTGCGAAAGTGTCTCTCTGTTTCTCCCACAGCCCTCTCAGGAGTCAGTACACTAGTGCAACGGAGTGATTTCACTGGAGCTCTCGCCATGGGATTGCTGTGTCATCATTGAACCTCTCGGAATGGAAGGGGGGAATAATTCATATTTTTCTAGATTGCTGGCAAATTTTTAGATGCAATTGAGGCCGACACACACCACCGTAAGTTCATGGCGCTCTACACATCTGTTCTTGTTGTCTCCTTCGACATACGCCGCTGACACATCGTAGTGCCCGTAGTCGAATATGCCAAGGTTTAAAGTCGTCGAGGAAATACGGTCCATGCAGAAATAGCCGTCCAAAATCTGTATCTGTTCATCGTCGAGTTAATACTCAAGCACATGAAGAATCGTGCAGGAGTTGGTCGGCGATTGTGGGTTTAGGCTTCATGTTTCGAGCGCAACGGGGCCATGTCTCCTTCAGTTGACGTCTCAGTGGCAGGAAACCTGGGACACGGTGGCGACTGAGTTCGAAGAAGACGCTCAAGACCAGGGCTAAATCTGTGTAGCCAAAGCGACAGGAAGTCACGTAACATTCGCAGACGAGATCTGTGGTATTCATTCTATACGATAAAAGTTGAGCCCCATGCTGAGAAAATACCTGTTAGTTGCAAGGGCTTCCCGGGGCCCCTCACCGCACTGGAATATTCTTTTAATCATGATGAGACCAGTTAGCTAATCTTGCGGCGTAGCCCCCTCTCGGGTTCTTGCTAAAAATTAGCATCGATTTCGAAGGCTCCGGATGGAATTGTAACTCGGATGTTGAGCTCCGAGTCACTGTTCGGGTCGATCATCCGAGATTAGTGGAAAAGCCGCTCGGCTAGTCCCGATCTCATACCAACACGCAACGGTCCTGACCTGCCTATTAAAATGGCTTAGTTCCTCGCTCATGGCGTTGACGGGCCCGGATACTCTGGTGACGAGGTTGTGGAACGCGGCCCATTTCATATAAGCGCGCGTACTGATGGAGCCATGGCATCACTCAACACCGGCTTTTTCGGGCCTATTGCGCGTAGTCTACGATGAGCATAATCTAAGCTGTGCTGTGCTATTCGTAAATCATGAAAGAACTTAAGAAAGATATGGCCCGCTCCTAGTACGTGAATGAGAGTGCGGATAATATTGCGACCAAATTTATTACACGCTCACGATGTTGTCTCGCATAGCCACAGCTATCTACGTTCTTGGAGGCGCAGCTTTCGCCCAGCAAACGGCTTGGGGTCAATGTAAGCCGTTAAACCACTCTGGAAGCGCGTGTGTCTTGCTCATATTTATCCTGTAGGCGGTGGCGTTACTTGGTCCGGGCCGTTTACGTGTGTAGCAGGCTACACTTGCACGTTTCTGAAGTATGACAACTATATTCCAGGTTGGGCCTGATTCTGATTGATCTCGACAGCGACTATTATAGTCAATGTGTTCCTGGTACCGCCACGAGTGAGTCTTTCAGATACAATACCTATAAGTAAATACGTTGGATTGCTTCTTTCCCGGTATCTACTTAAGCATTATGACTACTGTCCCGAGGCACCCGCCAGTACGAACAAAGCTCTAAATGAATATTCATCAATAGCAACATCAACCACGACCCGTACAACAACTAGGGGCACAACGACAGGAGTATCCACGACTCTCACAACAGCGACGGCGACAACGACGGGTGGCCCAGGAACATATCCGACAACTCTACAATCAGGTTACTATTGGGTACGGGCCGTCGCGTCACCGAATTTCCACTCGTATCTGCAAGCCGCGCCAACAGCAACACCATCACCGGGCCCTGGAGACGCATATCTACGCTCGTCGCAGAAGGCAGGGCAGTTCAACATTGTCAGTGGCCAGCTCCTCTACAATCCGGGAGTCAGCAGCAAAGAGCCCCTGTACATGTGGGTTGAGAACCCCACGAACAAGACGCAGCGCACGCTGGAGACGTGGTTTGATACGACCAAGAACCCGTATGGCACGTTCGCCTTCCAAGGCGACACGCTGACTTGGACTGTGGCGGATATTTCACGGCCTAACGCGGCGGCGTGGCTCGTATGCGGCGGCAATGGCCAGTTGTATATCAACACTGGTGCCTATGCGTATAATACGCCATCGGGTTGCGCAGATCAGACGGTAAGCCTTCGCCTGACAGATATGCTACTGCTATTCTCAGCAGATAAATTAACTCTCGATAGATACATTCGTACGGCGGTTCGACCCCGGATGTGTGATGGGATTTGGTTATAAGCCGACTGGCTGATGTGAGATCTGGGCAGCAGAGTCGAGTTAGGGTTTATATCGCGAGGGGCGTCTATGTGCAGTACAAAAATGTACAAATGAGGCTCACGTATCGGCCACCTTGTTCCCGGACACGGAAGCCCGCAACAAACCTTGTTCGTTGCACACGGGAAATAATATACCGTCCAGAGCATTTCGGTATAAGCTATAACACGGTCTCCATAGTAGAATAGTCACTGCAGTTAGCATCTCGCCGCACGCGTCTATGCCACATGCATCATTGCATGTGATAACACCGTCTAGTTTGTGAGGTTTTAGATCGACGGCACCAGAAACGGGATTCAATTCCTCATCATGGTCATATTACTATTATATGCCACCATATAGTAGAGAGAAAGTACGCACCGCTATGAACAATCCGAGAAATGTAAGTAGTAATGATTCCTCCGTGTATAATCCTGTCTCCTGTCGACCATGATTCATTTACAGCGCCAGCTCCGGCGACCGGGTACCGCATGATGTGCAGTTTGTGCGGGTTCCTCGCGCGCAACGCAACGTCATATTGCACGTTTTCCCGTGCGGAGGGTTGTTTGGTCCGCCTGTCTCCTAAGGCTTACGTCCGATGACAACGCGTTGCGGGTAGTATGCGTGGAAGTGTGGAGAGCGCAGTTCACGCCTCAGGTGGGCAGCATAGATGGTTATCTCTTCCCTTGTCCAACCGAGAACCGTCGTCCACAGATACATTATGAACCCTGGACATCTTCTTTAGCGCTCGCCCCGAGTGTCCGCTATTCTTTGACGTACCTTCTATGTCTTGCTCGAGTGCCAGCTTGGCATATTGACCAATTTCCCTGTGCTTTGGGTCTGCGGGCCAAGGACCGAGAGTTGTCTATATATCCAGGGGTATGAGCCTGCTTTCTTGGTTGTACACTGCCGGTTGCGAACATACCTTCATGTTGTATACTTGTATGTCGACAAAACCTGCGGCCTCCATGGCCTTGACTTGCAGGTCTTCCTCCACGGGGCAAAACGTGCGCCCGAACTGCTTCCCAGCCTCCGTGAAGACTCGGCCCCATTGATCCATGGCGCATCCGTACGGAACGGTACCATCGTCGCTTTGTATGATACACGAGGATTCCTTGGATTCAAATATGCCGCCAGGTCTTAAGGTCTGGAAGACTTCCGCGAATAAAGTATACCAGTTGGGTATCGCACCGATGAGCCATCTCATGTGGATATAGTCGAAGCTGTTGGGCGCATAGGTCCAAGGCTGGGTTATGTCGTCGATCTCGAATTTCAGGTTAGGCGGAAGCCATTGCGGTTGTGACGGTGAGATGTCGACGCCGATGACTTCGGTGTGAGGGTACTGATCGGCAAAATCGCTAGGTTGCTTTATATCAGCTATTCAAGGCTCCTTCAATCGGGCGGCTGCAGGGTTATTCACATTGCCCATATACCTGTCAAGTTCGTGTTAGTCAGGATGCGGCATGGTCCCGGGCCATGGTCCCGGGCAGCGGAGGGAGAGCGGATCTTGACTTGCCAGTCCCACAGCCTATGTCTAGCACTTTCTGTATTATACGGCAGGGTCAGTCGTTTGCCCTCGGCTCATGGGTTATCCAAGTGGCTAACCTGTATACTCTCGTCGATATGGGCCAAGGTGATTCTCCCATCCTGCATCAGCGTCGACATGTGATGGCTAGGGAGAATATATCAGCATCGAGCGCAGGCAGATGGCCGTTGGACGTACAGGATATCCATGGACTCCTCATGCTGGGCATCGTTGGGGTTCCTAGAGGCGTCGAAAGACATATTAACTTCCAGACGAACCGTCTGCGCCATCGCCGTCGGGGGATAAGTCGCACCATGACTGGGCGTTGCCCCTCTCACTGTGGTATGTGCGGCCATGCACGGTCCGATACTCGAGTATGCTGGCCGATAAGGACGCCGTCGAACTCGCACTGTCGTCGCCGTATGCCGAATCGGCATCGTCGAACTCGTTCTCCTCTTCGGCCTGTTGGGGAACCGACTCAATCAGCGGAAGTCTCGACGAGGCCCCCTCAGAAGGAAACTAGTCTCACCGGCACCTGAGCCCAATGCGACGCGGGCAGGACACCTGTCGGGTTCGGGTCCGACGCCTCAGCCGCCTCTGAGACTGGTGCCAGAGACGGCGGCAGTGGGGTCGCTGACGTTGCTGACGTTTCCGGCGACGCTGGTGTCCCCGTCGACAATGGGACTTCTGCTGCTCCTGCTACTGCTGCTGCTACTGCCGGCTCTGCTGCTGCTGCTGCTGGTGTTGCCGGTCCTGCTCCTGCTCCTGCTCCTGCTCCTGCTCCTGCTCCTGCTCCTGCTCCTGCTCCTGCTCCTGCTCCTGCTCCTGCTCCTTCTCCTGCTGGCTTTGCTGGCTGCTTGCTCGAGGTGCCACCGGAAGGCCCTGGGCTATCACTGGCAGCAATCGTGGAGGCGCCCGCGGCGGCCGTGGTTTGCCCGGAACCGCCAGCAGATGGCTGACCCGAGGCTGTCGCCGCCATAGCGCTGGCTGCGTGTTTTTTTTTATTCACTTACAACCTATGTCGTCTATATAGGCAAAGTAGGCTCTTCAGTCAAGGTGCGTAGTCATCGACTTGTTCCTAGTCTCTTCTTTCACTGTTGTATACGGTCGGTAGGATGGCTGCTCTTAAAAGAGCTCTTGTCCTTGGAGCAAAAAGGAAAATCGGAGAATGGGGACGTGGAGAGAGAGCCACAATTTACAAGTGACCCCTGGACGGTTACCGACGCCTCCACCTCCCTATAACACGGAACCTAGTATAATAATAAATAGCGATGCTGTCACACCCATCATCCATGTATGAGTTACGGTATGTAAGTCAGTCGTACACCCACTCACATACATGATCCGGCAAACCAACGTGCTTACACCACTCTACGCTATCTCCTACACGTCTATATATGCAGTGTAAGTGAGTAGTACATAACCTACCTACATCATACCTAGGTACACGCTTGCACTTCCGCCATGTACATGTGTGGGTGGAACAGTGTGTAGGCGTCAGGTAGACGGTTATGTGGTATAACCGTACACTACAAACAGGCCGCCAGCAAGCCCCGGTCACCGCATACAATGCTGTAAGACATGAGACTCCAAGGGTCCAAGACAGTATTTAACATAGGTATTATTCATCATCAAGTAATCCATGTAGAAGTCCAAAGCGAAGTGATAGCTACCAGACAGTACCACGAAGCATTTCTTTGTTTGGGTATATCTCTTTATTTCCCTCTATCGACTTTACTGTAGTGTAAGTAGATACCTAGGTAGTCATCTCTGCTTGTCCAGTACGTTGACCCTTGACCTTTTCCACTTTCATGCAGCACACCAACCTAAGGTACCTAGTCTAAATATGGGACTGCATGTTGGACGCCCACTCGGAATCGTGCGCTTGATGAATGGGAACTCGAAAATTGTATAGCTAGTGGGTACTGTACAACAGTAAAATTCATCCGTACTTCGTTTTGTCCTGACTACCATCCCTAGGTACAGAGTAGCAGCGATGCTACCGAATATTACACGATAACGTACACCACTAATGCGGGTAGCAGCATTGTTACCAGAAGAATGACGCTCGAGACCCAATGTTGCCAACAAGGCGTGTGGGGTTGTGGGTTGTGATAAGAGGCTATATATGCTTTATGCCCACGTTGCTGTCAACGTCCAGACGCCATCCTTGTCAACGGAAGCTGACTCAAAGACCAGGCGAATGAAAGAAGTCCCAAATGTAGTACACTAGGTACCTACAGTATGTTTACTACCTATCTAAAGTAGGCACTTTCCTTTCTACTGTAATACTTGGCGCTTATTCTAGCCAATACAGCACAGCACAGTACGCCTCTGGCTTCAATCTAGACTACCTACCTCCTTACTTGGTAACTGATTCTACGAGTTTTGAGTACTTCGTAGAGCCTTGTTTAGAAATCAAAATACCTAGGTACCTGAGACCTACATGGGTAGTGTATCCACTTGTATGGGCGATCCATGCCAAACAAGATTAATGTGGATGCTTGCTGGTGACTTTCGGCTTCGGTCCGGGCCTCTTCCTGCATTAAGTATAACCAGCCTGCCTCACACGACACGACATGAGATAGGTACCTCCTCCCTCGTTCAGACGAGGAAATAATGTAACGACGGAAAGGAGAGGACAAGTAAAGGGAGGGGAGGGGAAGAAAAAGAAAGAAAAGAAAAGAAAAGAAAAAAAAGGGAAGAGGAGAGCCATCGCGCATCTATTTTCAGGGACGAATCCCTATAGGCCACAATACGAGTGTCTAACCTCCTTCGGATAGCTATTCGTCCCGGAGGTAATGGACATACCTCCTATCACCCGACAATAAGTCCCAGCTACCAGGCGACCAGCCAACCAAAGCCAGCCAACACTGACATCCCCCGCTCCCTCACCACCGCCCCCACCTAATAAATCGACGTATGTGTGCTCAGCTCAAAAGGCCCAGCCGACTCCTCTGCCTGTGCACAAATCAAATATACTTGGAAGGCTGGAGCTTGGAGGGATGGGTAGGTGAGGAGATATACGAATAGGTGGCGATTGTTTATGAAGATAAAGGACCAAGTACGAAGTAGGTACACTCACTAATACCTGCATCGGTACATGTAGGCATGAGCAGATCAATATCAAGACTTGCTCGCTTGAGAAGATGACAACACTTCCTAGACCGCCGCCTCGCCGAGTACTACTTTATATCCCCGAACTGTCCCGATAGTCCCGGCGCGTCCCACATCTTCACGACTATTAGTACCTGTGCTTCCTGTCATGGTCATGGTCATGGTCAAGGCAGGAGGAGCAAGGCATGTCGAGCACTATATTCACTGCCCAGTCTTCAGAGACTAAACGGCCTGTCTGGAACGATACCTGGACTAGATGGGTCTTGAGCAAGGTTTCACCAATTAGCAATTAGACTAGAGCTCAGCTTTGCAAATACCCCGTCGGTGTCGGTAACCCGTGACAGTAACTGTGAAAAGGCTGCTAGCTATGATAAGAATCAATCGCAACCTGGTACCCTGCACTTGATACCTAGATAGATGCCGGATAAAGGATGAACAATCCCTCCAATATATATCGCGAAAGGCCCAGTGCAGTTAGGAATTCTGCTGCAAATTGCAAAGAGCATAAGAAGTACCCCGGTACAACTAGCTTGAAAGTCTCCATACACTGGTAGGTAGAGCAAAAATATATTATACCTAGGTAATTCCAAGACAGCTGGTCCGCCTTACCTAAGTAGGTACATAGCACTAGGTACTGCTTACGGTTTGTTCAGCTGCCTCCGTCTACTATTTGCTGTTGCGTTTTCCACAATGGGTAAGATATCCTCTTTGGCTGCAACAGGTGCGTGCGTATGTATGGACATTGAACAGAACACCTGAAACCATTTATCCAGTCATTTCTTTCTTTCCCTCTTCTCCCCTTCTCCTTTTCTCCTCTTCTCCCATCCGGGTGTATAATGGTAGGCGCTGAATCACTTGTTGAAAATATACCCGTCCAGTTGAATACGCATTTAAGATACCCAGGAAGTACCGTCACCCAGACATTCTATCCCCTTAGATATAACGATGCTCGCAAATATGAAAATAGGGTTGCAAAAGCCCCAAAGTTGCCTCACGTGCAGGAACGGTAACCAAGGAATAGACATTGACGAGGGCAGCAGGGCCAAGCTATCGAAACTACCATCTCGATGTCTACCTACCAAGTAAGTAATTATTAGGTAGGTAGTATGGAGGTTCAAACCCAGTTGTTGCGATACAGGAGGCCACGAAAGGTGGCTGCAGTCTCGATTATACTTGGTGTAGTGTCTGCAATTTTCCATACCGGCTCTCCATCCACAAGGAAACCTCCGGCTCCATCGAAGGTGATGCCTCGTGCGTCACAGAACCTTCGGCATTTGGCCTTCCTCTCTCACAGCTGCTCCATACACAGATTGCGTGCTGATGTCTACAGGTTCGAGAATATCAATGCGACGTGGAAGAGGGTTACCGCGTGTGGCAGCTTCGCCCCGGCTATTCAGAATTTCAGACCATCTTGCGGATCGACGCTCGTCCTTCTCCTAGACAGTGCTGATGCCCCGGTTACTGCCTTTAGTTTCGCACGAAAACTATCAATGGCCAAAAACACCCACCGGCCTGGGAATTCATGTTTGGATTTCAAGTGTTGCCCCAGCTATTCCATATCTTATATGGGAATGAAGGCTCTCCCGTCGTTGCTCTTATCTTTACACAACTAGCCTACATACAAAACCCCCCGTCACCACCGTATGTTCTCTTCTGTTGTTAATCATCAAAGCTGGTTAAGCCCTGAAGGGAGGAGGCGCCATATGATTCGCCCAATTTGGCACGGGTCTGTGCCTTGTTGGCGAGATATTCAGCTCCGAAAGATGCGCCCAAGGCAAGACTTCTGTTCTGGTTGTCAACGTCAACGCCCGATGAATCGCGGATCACAGCGCCACTCAAGCCAGAAAACTTTGTGGGTGACCGAAATGCTTGGCTTCGACTCTGCGACCGCGGGAGGGGTATTTACTGGAGAATCCCGGAAAACCCCCTCAGAACATCCGTAATGGCTTGAATATAGACCCGGATAATACACCCCGGAGCCTCTGAATAGTGAGTCGGGACGCTAACCTGCTGCATTCACGTCAATACTGCCCTCTATATGACCTCACTAGGACGTGTCGTGAGTAAGTAAGTGAGTATCTACCACGTTGCGGTTTCCTATTATATGATTTATATTTCACTGTTGGATACAAGACAGACAACCCAAGACGAAGGCACCGAGCACCCTAGCCCTCCCCTAATTGCTTAGGTCCAGATATCTACAATCTTGTCTTACTGGGACGAGGCCTTCTCGAGCAAGTATTTTTTACTTTGAATACTATACACCCCAACGGGTTGCCTAGAAAGGGCAGCCTCCCCTGCTGTTGGCTCCCATCCTCTTCACGTCAGCGTTCATCTCTTCCATCCCCAGTCCCATCCGGTTCCTCGGTCCCAGATCCGTCCACAGGTAGCCCTGCGGCATGAACTCCTCGGGGCTATCACCGGGTATCTTGCCGCCGTACATCCGGACGGCCCAGGCCTTGGGGCCCCAGCGATTCCAGAGCGTGGGCTTGATGTAGAACGGGTAGTTCCCGTATGGCATGCGCGAGTGTATGCGTCCCGTCTTGGGATCGGCATCCCCTAGATGTGTCCGCTTAAAGAAGCGCGGGAGGGCTAAGTAACGGAGATACAAGCGACGGAGGGCGAGGACGGTGTATACTGTCGCTGCTGCCGCGATGCCTGGCTCGGGAAGCCTGAGGAAAGAGTCAGACGGCGCTCGCGCGCTCTGGCCGGTCCTCGGAACGGAGGGAAACTCACATGAAGGCCTCCCGGACGCGGTCGCCCATCAGAACGCACACAATCTCCTCGCCAAACGGCTTCATGAACCATGGCAGCCAATAGGTGATGATGGGAAGGAGGGCCACGGCGGGCTTGTGCGCGACAGTGCTCGGCTTCATGTTGTCGGCCTCGTAGCGCTTCGCCCACGCCGTGAGGTCGTCGGCCCACTCGATGCCGTCGCGCCAGGTCTCGTGCGCCAGCCGTCCCTTGTACTCGATGCCCATGGCGTCGCCGAGGGCCTTCCAGAAGACGCCGTACGCGCAGTACTCCATCTCGTTTAGGTGGCGCCACTCGTACAGGCGCATGAAGCGCGGCGGCTCCATCACGAAGACGGAGAGCGTGTACAGGAGGTCCTCGTTCGAGATGGTGCCCTCCTGGCGGTACTTGCTGTGCAGGAAGTTCATGCGGGCGATGGCGTGGAGCGCTCGCTCCGAGCTTGGCGAGTTGTTCATGAACTCGGAGATGATGGCTGCCGTGTCCTCGTATCTATTTTTTGGAGGGAGTCGGTTACTTTTACTTGTCCCTCTCTTGCAGGGTTTGTCGGCTTAGGGACCAAGCTCACCTCTTCAGGCTCTTGACAGGGTCCGTCAAGTTCCGGGTCGCCAACAATAGCCGGCTGATGGATTCGACAGCATATGTCTAGGGACCGTGATCAGCACCGGGCCGGCTCTTGAAGCTATCTTAAGCCGGAGCTGCTATTCCTTCACCTTCGGCTTCCGTTTCTTACGAGGCATTGCGTCCATCCGGCCACCCCGCCTCTCACCTTCGGCCGACTACGTCGAAGAGAGAATGACAGAACACAACAGAGAGGAGCGGGGAGGGAACAAAGAGACCCGGCCTACCTTGAACAAGCCAAACTGCAAAGACGTGAATTGGAGCTCGGGGAATTCCCAGGCGGACAGGTACTTGATGATCTGCTGGGCCTGGTCATTGGTCATATGTGAGAGGGCGTCGCGGCCGCAGCCGGCTGGAAAGCCCATGTCACGGCGCAGGTTTCTCTCTCCGCGGTAGCGCAGGGCGCGGCAGAGAAGCACGTAGCCCAGGGCCGCCGGGACGATGTAGGCCTTCCATGACGAGGCCGAGGCGAGCGGTGTGAAGGAGGGAAGCGAGGTTGCGTTCGTGAGCAGATCCGACAGAGCTGACAGGTGTGGTAACGCGCTGGCGCTGACGGTGTCCATCTTGGCCTCTTGTTACCTCCTAGGTATAAGCTTGCTTTACTTTGAGTAACGCACAACACGATGAAGTGTGTATGAAGTCTACCTTTTATCTACTACTTTATCTATCCCATTTCCTGGCTGATGGATGGGAAGAGATGAGGGTGGGCGACCGAATCAAAACCGACGCAGGGGTCAGCAGACATACATGCCTGCTTTGTGGATCGGATCGTCTGCCTGGCTTACACGTGGTAGTGTATGCGTTCTGAATGCCTCGCCCCCTTGCTTGACCTTTGCTACCTACAAGTACACTAGGTATCTATCTACCTGACTTAGGTTAAGTGTGTAATAGGTGCTTGGTGCGATCGTCTGGTACGGTACTCTGGACATCCAAGTTCCGGCTACTTTGTACATGGATATGTCCTGCACACAATGGATGGGTAAGTAAAAAGGTAAGTAGGTAGTACTACTACATGTAGGAGAAAGAGGTAGTAGCCTCTGGGTAAGTAAAGGTATAGGTAACTTGAGTTTTCGAGCATCCGTTAGACCCGTGTCGAGAGATAACTTGAGTGTACCTACCTCTAAGTTAGCTAACACCGCACTTGGTTAGGAAGTGGATAGTACTAAGAGGTAGTTGGCCACGGTAGATTCGGCTATTGCCCCCATCCGACAACTATCCTTTTTCTCCAGATGTTCCAGAAAGAAAGAAGCCTCAGGTCATGAGATTCTGGTCGGGTGACGGGAACAAAAACCAAGGCCAATCATGTAATACCTTGCCTTACCTGCTTCTCGGGTCATACCTACATACTTAGGTACATAATGTCCAAAACATGTCGTTTCTTTACAATGACAGAAAATAGGTACTGATTCGCTCTCAAACGGTTGAGCTAAGTATGTATTGTCCCAAAGGACAACGGTGTGTGTTTATCAGTGGTACATATCCACCCATACCACAGTACCTGCATGTTCACCACCTCCATATCATCAGGTAATCATGCTAGGTAAGGTATATTAGCTTACCTAGGTGCTTGACTTACCGTGAAGCTTACTAAGTCTGTCCAAGCAGGTACTATCTAAACTAGCCTAACCCAGGGAGGTAACAACATGTAGCGAAGCGGGGTTCATCACTTAGTGCCTCCCGGGCACCCGGACCCTCCCCCGGAACTCGGAACTTTATGTCTGCCCGCAGCCGGCCTGTCTGTTGAAGCCTTCTAGTTTAAAGCCTTTTGAAGTCTGGGGAAACCTTCAACTTCAACTCAGACTAGGCGCAACTTCACTTTGGTATTGGTAGGGACGAGATACTTCCTATGAACCACGTCAATTATCTGCTTACACCTCGCGTCCCCTACCTAGGGACAAGCATCTTTAGCTCACATGTGTAGATAGCCAATGCCACTTAGGAAGTAGGTAGGCAGTACACTTAAAACGAGAGTGCCTCCTACCTGACGTCAGGTTCTCTACCTATTTTTGGAACAACTTGTTTAGCACTTCCGGGTTTCTCTCCCCGAGTCATCCAAGTATCTATCTACCTACCTACTTCTTATGTAACTAGGGCGGTGTTTCTTCTTTCCGCTAGAAATAGGGCATGGCGGTGTAGCTGCTCAACATATTTACTTATATACTAGGTACCTCAGTAAAGGATGTATCTTAGTTATCGTATACATATGCGCGGCTATATCCTGGGGAGGTTTACTGATTTATCTTCTTCTTCTCCTCGGCTATACTATACATTTTATTGCGCAGCAGCCGCAGAAGGTTAGAGCTAGGGGTATGCCTCCTATGGTTGGAGTGCTTAGACTGTATGAGCCTAACTCCTCTCCTGTAGCCCTTCCGCTTCGTGTTCCACTCTGTAGCTGCGGCCACTGGCTTTTAATCGCTCCCAATTGCGTAGACTTCGGTATATAGAGGAGGGGTAAGGAGCCGATTAAACTCGCGGTGCGAGTGATGGGTAATATATATACCATGAGAGCTATTAGATTAGTTGCTTCATCTCGACCCCCGTTTTTATTCATCGGGACCCCCTGAAGTGGCATGGAAATTCACTACCTCGGCGATTGATGTTCTTGCTGGCGCTTGAATTCTATAGGTCGTTTTGAAGCCTTGTAATTTCTGTGTTTCATTATATATTATACTCCACCGTAGATCTACATCGACAGATGAAGGATGAGGGGAGGAGAGGGGGGCAATCACGACGCTCTAGCCCTTAATCGTCCCCATATATTCCATGCCTTGAGCTCGGTCACTAGACCTAGGACCAAGGGAACCCCCACGGGGCCAAGCAGAGGCAGGTAGACGGCCACCTTGTGTTCGTCGGGGAAGTAAAGCTGGCCAACCATGCTCTTCTCGAAGAAGGCCCGCTCGGCTTCTGTCTCGGCGATACGTGCGTGCCTGAGGCTCTCTGTGCTTCCTAGCTGGGCGCACGCTAGTTCGAGGTGGTGTATCGACTTGGCCACGCCATCCGCGACACTGGGCGGAATCGAGATGCTGGGGAGAGCCAGGGATAGACGCGCCAGAGACCCGAGCGACGACGACGCGCGCAGGAGCATGTCCACCGATCTGACGCGGGTCAGCGTCGATAACCGCATCGGCAGCGAACCCGACTGCGGCGTGCCGAGGAGCGAGAGAAGATGGGAGGCAAACGCCAACATGGGCTGCTTCAGCAATTCCGACGGCACGTGGCTTGCCGCCGGAGGGGGGAGAAGGTACACAGATCCCCACTGCGGCACGAGCCACGACTGTGACGTGTCCTGGCTCGAGGCTAAGCTGATGGTCTGGTTGCCCATGAAGACGATGAAGTTGATGGTCGGCGCGCCGCCGATCGACGGCGACAGGGGCCATTCGGCAGCATTGATGAAGGAGGACAGGTGCTCCTTTGTCAGGACTTGTGATTGGACACCGGGTATCGCGTACAGCTGGACTTGGCTGTCCATGGTAAAGTTGTGGATCGGCCGGAGCATGTCCAGCACGGGCCGCATGTACCGATCAACGGCCAAGTCGATGTCCCAGCTACTCGGCGCGGGACCACTCGTAAAGAGGGAGAACGTCAGGTGGTATGTGCCCGAGTATTTCATCGATCGCGTCATCCGCTTCGAGAGGGACTCGTCGATTTGCGAGTGGGAGCCGTGCGGCTGCCGATCTGACGATATGGTCGACGTGGCCAGGAAGTAGGCCATGAGAGCCTGCTCTTCAGCAAAGGTTTCACGGAGCTGGGCGGCGATATACGTAGCAAGCCCAGATGATTTGGTCTCGGGGGTTGGTCTCGAGCTAGGCGGATATGTGATGTCGAGAAGGGGCAAGTGTGCGTGGAGCGAGGATGAGACGTGAGACGTGGTGGCTTCACCCGGCGTCAATCGAACGACGAGTGCGATGCTATCATCGCCACTGTCTGAGGGAGTCGGAGAGGCTGCCTCGAGCCGAAGCCGGTGGCCAGGGAAATCGGGCATCGTATCGAGGGCATGTTGGGTAACCGAGAGCAAGCTCTGGGCTTCCGGCTCGCCCAGGCCGGAGACGTCGAGGGCGACTCGGATAGGGAAGACGGGATTGCATGCCTACACATGACCGTGGCCATCGTCATCGTGTCAGCAGTGGACGTGAGTAGTGGGACGCGGTCGCAATGGTGGTGATGGTGCCAGGCATCTCCTCACCTTCCCATCAGCCCAGTTCATCATCTGGTTCAGGGGCAGGTTTGCTCGGTAGATCGTAGTCGTTCTCCACCATATCGGGGCTCCTAGGAACAAGACGAGACACCAGAACGAGGCGATGATGAGCGAACGTCTAAGTATGTGGGATTGTGGCTCGGGAGGCGGCGGCCTGAGCTTCGTCTTCGGCGTCGAGCTGGAGCTGGAGCTGGGTTTATCGGACTCTGCCATCGTAGCAGTGGCCGTTGCCGTTTTCGTTATTTGATTATCATGATTCTGTGTAGGATTCGCTGACGTCGTTGTAGCCGGCGCTTTGACTTCGGATATCGTAGATCTGTCGTCGCCGTTCCCGGGCGCCGAGGAGGGAAACATAACGGACATATGGCACTTATGCGTGACGGAGGCCTAGTGCTTCAGGCACCACCATCCGTTTAACAAGTGGCTCCTGTGATCTAGAAAATAGCCGAGCGGGTGTTGTGGATGTTGCCAGATCTACAATGAGATGCTTCAAGTACGAAGTAGGCAGCAAAGGGGATACCATGAGAAAATGTGGTGATGATGCCAACCAGCTAACATCATTGGTCACTTGTTCCTTCCGGGTTCTCGAGCTACCTAATCGTAACTCCCCCTGGGCGACCTGAGCTAAGTGGTATGTACCTTAAGATAGGTACATACTGTACTGTGTACCTAAGGTACATGTAGTGTACTTAGGTACATGCGGTGTTACAGAGTTGTTATGCTAATCCTATCTGGTTGGCACATAAGTTACTTCATAGCGTGTATCATGGTGTACCTACATGCATTTCGTGCCGAGGTACGTTGAGGTTAGGTAGGAGCAGACCCCTCCAGCTGCACCTCAGCTCAGTTACAGGCATCTGAGGTACCTACCAAAACGAGGTAGGTACACTACAGATACCAGTTGCAGAGCTTCAATTTCATCTCTCAGTCGTCCGGTCTTATAGGTTCTCAGGTCAAATAATACCTCGGGCAATGCTGGTCAGAGCATACACTACACTACCTACTTCTTAACACTGCCCTTTTTCCTTGTTTGCCTTTACTTTTGTTTTGTTTTCATCTTTTTAGTCTCTCTGGCCCGCTCACCCTGCTACATTGTATCCCCCGAGCCGGGCAAGACGGCGACCCAAGAGCATCGGACTCCGGAATCCCTAAATCTCGGTACTTACCCGTATCTCTTTGTCCTCTCATTGCAGTCGACAATACCAGCTTACACAGCCTGAGTACTCAAGTACAGTTCACTGTTATTTCTCACAACTCACAAGTGAGCAAAAGTACGTACCTGTCTCAAGGGAGACCTCGGCTCGCAAAATGCCCTGTAAGTTCGCGTTGGCTCGCTCTTCCATTGACTACGTCGCCGGCCCATCCGACCACTTGAGAACTAATGTCAGTTGGGCCCAATTCCAAAGTACCCCTGGCCTGGACCCTACCAGCCGCTGTTGCGGGCCTGGCCTACTTCAATGCAAAGACCTCGTTCTGGTACGACGCGAACCTCCTCAGGGGGTTGCTGCCGGCACTCTACCACAACAAAACGTACGAGGCTTCGGACCGAGTCAATGCCTTCTATCGCCTGGAAGAAATCGCCAAAGGCAAGTCGGCCGCTCGCACCGCCATCTTGTTCGAGGGCCGATCATGGACCTACGCTCAGATGTACGAGGCAGCCCTCAAGTACGCGTCTTATTTCAAATCAAGGTTCGGTCTGAAGCCGAAGGACATTGTTGCACTGGATCTCCTCAATTCCGATCACTTCCTCCTCATCTGCTTCGGCCTATGGGCCATTGGGGCGAGGCCGGCTCTGATCAACTATAACCTGACCGGTGATGCGCTATGTCATTGTGTCAAGACGGCCAACTCGGTGCTCATGCTGGTAGATCCGGATGTCGAGTCGCACGTGGACGAGGGCGTCCGCGAGAAGCTCGGAGACCTGAAGATCGAGTTTCTGACCGACGAGTTCCTCTCGGCCGCCATGGCCACAGAGCCCGTACGCCCGCCGGACGAGGTTCGCTCTGGAGACCTGGGCCGGGACATGGCCATCCTCATCTACACATCGGGCACCACAGGCCTTCCCAAGGCGGCTATCATGTCTTGGTCAAAACTGGCGACTGCCTCCATCTTTGCAAAGGGTTGGATCGCGTGAGTAACTCTTGGGGTCATTTCCTTCCTTCTGGTAATCTCAGAGTTGCCGAAATATCTGGAGAGTTATTTCGAGAGCATGTTTCGAGACATGAAAAGTGCCTACTCAAAAGAGTAATTAATTGCTGACTCCGGTGGTCATAGTACGAAACCCTCTGACGTCTTGTACACGGTACATGCAGCCCCCTATTTTCCGGTGAACTCTTGACTGCGAGAACTCGTACTGATAGGATAGTCTAGCCTATGCCACTGTACCACTCATCAGCCATGGTCCTTGGTTTCTTCCATTGCTTCGAGTCCGAGGCCACCTTTGCTGTCGGTCGCAAGTTCTCCACAAAGACATTCTGGAAAGACGTTCGCAGATACGAGGCGACGATAATTCAGTATGTCGGAGAAACCTGTCGGTATCTCATGGCCGCCAACCCCGAGGTGGACCCGACGACGGGGGAGAATCTCGACAAGAAGCACAACGTCCGCTTAGCCTTGGGCAATGGGTTGCGTCCGGACGTGTGGGCGAAATTCCAAGAAAGGTTCGGAATTCAAGACGTTGCCGAGTTCTACGCCGCAACCGAGGGATTTGGAGGCACATGGAACATCTCCCGTAACGAGTTCTCTCGCGGTGCGATCGGCCGCAACGGTTGGCTATTTGAACTCGTCATGCGGAACAGCTCTGCTATCGTGGCGCGTGATCCCGAGACGGACGAGCCCTACCGAGATCCTGGGACCGGGCTTTGCCGAGCCGTTCCCCGCGGCGAGGTGGGCGAGCTGCTAGTGAGTCCTCCGGCGTCTCTTCACCCCCATTATGGCATAACCGAGAGCTATAAATTACCTGAAGCGGCACCCTCTGCTCTGACTCTCCTTGCAAGCTCCCTGCACCTTGTTATCCTCAGCGTGAGTGCACAGTATTGACTCTCGTGCTTGAACAGTTCGCACTGCCAGAGGACACGACGAGGGCTTTCCAGGGGTACTATAATAACCCCAAGGCCACGAACAAGAAGATCCTCCGAAACGTCTTGAAGAAAGGAGACGCGTACTTCCGGTCGGGGGATCTCGTCTGCTGGGATACAGAAGGCCGGACGTACTTCCACGACCGCATCGGCGACACATTCCGATGGAAGAGCGAGAACGTAGCGACGACCGAGGTCAGCGCCACAATGGGTCTGCATCCGGCAATCGAGGAAGCCAACGTCTACGGCGTGCAGCTACCTCATCACGATGGACGGGCCGGGTGTGCAGCCGTGACGCTCCGTGCGGTGCCGGACGAGACGCTTCTGCGATCGCTGGCAGAACATGCCAAGGCCAAGTTGCCCAAATACGCGGTGCCGATATTCCTGCGTCTCGGAAAGGGGACGTCGACGGCCATCACCGGCACCAACAAGCAACAAAAACATGGTCTTCGAGTCGACGGCGTCGACCCCGCAAAAGTCGGCGACGATGAGCTGTACTGGCTCAAGGGCGATACGTATGTCAGGTTTGGCCCGGCAGAATGGAATCAGATGAGCGGTGGTCAGATCAAGCTGTAGTCAATGCCGGATCGACAGGGCGTTGGTCGAGCGGCTGCTGGTCCGATCCGCGTTGCTGTTGCTGTATATCAATAATGTAACCTACTTAGAGGTACCTACTTCGTGGCAGACACCTTTGGCGACGCCCGTCTGTACTCGTATATACTTATACATTGGAACGTGTAGTATAATGATACAAAAGACAGAGCCAGAACGAGAACGAGGACGCGAGAATGAGAGCTGACCAGTTCTGATAGTGGGATAATACTAGGAATGGGGAAGGCCAACTCAACCTGCTGACTTCAAGTTGCTGCTTGTTAGCAAATAGGTAGGTGTTTCAAAATGCGTGTGATTTTCCTCATGCCTCACTCCCGTCGTCCCGTTGAGGATCCTCATGCATGCAGGGGGGAAGGTGGACAACATGTATCACTTTACAGGGGGTTCAAATTTCGTGGTGGGGGCGGGGTACATGCATGATGCAGTGTACCTAAACAATCTACCGTTCCCTATTGCCCCTCCAAAATCTTCTATCACCCCCAATTTTCCCATATCGAAAAAGAGAAAAGGAAAAAAGAGATCAAGAAGGCTTTCCGTCCAGGACCGGCATCACAACGTCCAAGATCCCGTCCGCCATGTCAACCGACCTTCATGCGCCCCCGGTCCTTTCGACGCCGGCCGAGTACCTGTACGAGCACCAAACTGCCCTGCCTGGTCGGGAGACTCGCCCAGACAGATCCGACCATGAGCTTTTCGAAGTCTACGAGATCGCCCGCACGGCTTCCGAGATCCAGGCGCGGGACTGGCGCCGCGTGGCCTTGCAGTTCCCCGATGCCATGTTGGCTGACGCGCCCTGGGTTGTAGGCGCGCTGGGCAGGGAACTGGCGCTGCGAAAGGTCGAACCACCGAGGCTCTACGTCCTGGCTGACACCTCGTACAGCGCATGCTGTGTCGACGAGATCGCCGCCGAGCACGCCGATGCCGACGCCGTCGTGCACTACGGCCGCGCTTGTCTGAGCCCCACGGCGAGGCTGCCGGTTCTGCACATATTCACCCGCCAGGCCCTGGATCGGGGCTCTGTCGTCGAAGCCTTTGCGCGACACTTCGCCGACAAGGCCACCAAGGCCATCGTCGTGGCCGACGTCATGTTCCAGGAACACGTGGCGCCTGTCTGCGCTCTTCTCAGGAGCCAGGGATATGCCCGCGTCGTCGCCACGAACATCATACACGATCCCTCGAGCCCCATACCAAACCGCAGCATCGAGTCCCCGGATCCGGCCGAGCCAGAGCACCACGCCCACCAGCATCTTCACGAGTACCACCTGTTCCACATCTCGACGCCGCCCACCTCGCTGCTCCTGACCCTCTCCTCACGCCTCGCTTCCCTCCACATATACCCCACGCCGTCCTCTCCCTACACGACGACGACCTCGCCGCTCGACCCGAGCACCACGCCCTCGATGCTTCGCCGACGCTACGCCCTCGTTCTCCGGCTCGTGACCGCCTCTGTTATCGGGATACTGGTGAATACGCTGTCGGTCAAGAACTACATGTCCACCATCGGCGCATTGCGGGAGCAGATCGCTGCTGCCGGCAAGAAGAGCTATACCATCGTTGTTGGCAAGCTGAACGCCGCCAAGCTGGCCAACTTTGCCGAGATAGACGGCTGGGTGGTGGTGGGATGCTGGGAGAGCGGGCTCGTAGACCAGGACGGGCTGTTCAAGCCCGTCATTACACCCTTCGAGTTGTCCCTGGCGCTGCAGAGCGACGAGACCAGAATCTGGACCGGAGAGTGGTGGGGTGGCATTGAGGGTGTGGAAAATACCGTCAGCCGAGATACGGAGCCTGCAAGACCACAGAAGACCGAAGAAGAAGAAGAAGAAGAGACCTTCGCTGAAGATCATGAGGGAGGTATCGATGACGACGAGTCAGAGCCCCCCGTCTTTGACCTGCGAACCGGCAAATTGGTGAGCAATTCTCGCCCAATGCGAGTTACTATCCGAAGCTCCCCTTCAGCCACAAACGCGACGCAGCCTAGCGATAGCTCCACAGCATCTCGAGCGGGCGGCTCTGCCATAGTGAAGAGAGGTACTGGGGAGATAGCGCTCGTCAATGGTGTGGCGAGCCCCGGGGCCGAATTTTTACGATCGAAGCGCACGTGGCAAGGGCTGGGCAGTGATTTCAACTCTAGCGAGAACGAGGAAAGAAGCACTGTAGTTGAGGAGGGACGAAGCGGCGTCGCAAGGGGATATACGGTTGGGGAGGAGCTGACGAGGAGCTGAAAGTATACAGGAGGGACCTCGGACGAGAACTGTCGAAATGGTTGACAGGAATACAAACACGTCATCTCAACTCCGGGCCAGATAGAGTTCTCCGAGCTTCTTCACCTTCGGAACTGTATACTTGACACGTACGAGCCATGTATCGGGAATTTTCATAGCGCAGCAACGTGTAAAACGGGCAAGCCGCGAATCGGATATCAGCCCACGCCAGTCTCAGTATCTTCTGGTCTCTACCAATAACCAGGACTGCCGCGGCTTCGCTGTACCGCTAGAGACTCCATACACTCACCCTCCGCTTTGGGTACCCTTCGTCCGTAACAGGATCAGAGGGCTACGAAGAATATAGTTGCCAGGGGGTTGCGCGGTCACTGGTGTTACCAGACGAAGGGAAGCGCAAGTCGCGAGATACCATCAGGATTCCTTCCATTGACCATTCCTACTTTCCGAAGCGAGAATCGATGCAGTTGATTCGTGCGAAAGAGCAGCCCCTCGATCAGGAAAAAGCCACCGTCTCGATTCATTCATGACGGATGCAGCCAAGACGAAGCTCCCTGTCGTGATCCACGAGAAGCACCACGCTCTGAAAACAGACGTCGGATATTCTGCGTCACGCAGCGGCATTTATAGGAGACATCTAACCATAATGTTTGGTCGCTCATCTCCAGTCACATTAAGCAGAGCTTGCTTGGGCTCCCGATCTAGCGTACGCGATTGGACTCCCGGCACAAACCGGCAGAGAAGCAGGGGCAGTAGCAGAGACGCATTAAATTTCTATCGTATAACCATCATCATAAACATCACATCATAGCCATGTAAAGCAAAGCGCTTCCTTGCTTGCTTGCTTGCTTACTTTCGCTCATCCCAATATCTTTCCATCATGTCACTTCCAACACCAAGTTCTAAGTTGATTCCAGCGCCGGCTGGTTGACCTCAAGCCGACTATATCGTCATCTATTATCTGTTGCGGTCGCGGTCGCAGTTGCAGTCGCAGTTGCAGTTGCAGTTGTAGGCGCAAGCCCCGGTTTCTACACAATGTTCGATCCGTTGCCGACCGAAAATATACCTCATATACACGGCTGAATGGGAAGTAAAAGGATCCATACGGTTTCGCCAGTATGGGCTCCTCGTAACGGTACAAGGAAAGTCGGGCGCGAGCTGCCCAGAATCGAGCTGCTCAATACCTCCGCCTGGAATAAGGGCAGGTGACCCCCCTTGGCGTTATACGTAGACTCGCCGGTGCGAGTGGTGAGAGCTTTGTCTCGACCGCGGTGCCTGGCTGGAGCGATGGCTATGGCGGTGCGAGTGGGTCTCACGGACGTACGTCTTCCGGTCGCGGGCACTCATGCGATCGCCATGCATGCAGGCGAGCACGGAGGTGAAGAAGAACAGGATGGTATTGATGATGCCAAAGGCGAAGCTCGCCTTGAGCATGGCGCATGACTTGTCGAACTGGACGTCGATGTCGTTGAGGGAAGCGCTGCCGAAGATGCCGAGGCTCACGTCGACGGCGGAGCCACGGACGACGCGCGTGCAGTCGGCGTCGGCTATGAAGCGGAGGGCGTATACGGCGCCGATGAAGGCGCCGACGAAGAGCAGGTCAACGACGGCCACGAAGACGGCGTTTGTGGAGGAGCGGTGGTAGGAGAAGAGGGTGAAGATGGCCCAGGCGCCAGCGAGGACCGAGACGATGAAGAGGACAAGGATGGTGTTTGGTGTCAGCGCGTTGGCGTTGTTGTAGCCGTCGACAAAGTAGGCTAATAGGCCTATTGTCGGGATCTATTGGTCGCAGGGGAAGGTCACCATGGTTAGTCGAGGGTTCATGTTTTGGGGGAGGGAGGGGGTGGCTGCATGCGGTGAAGGGCCAGGGAGGTGAGATGAGTGAAGGGGAGAGAGAGAGAGGTGGGCTTACGAGGGTGATGATCTGGAGGAAGCGCCACAAGGCGAAGAATATAGCAAAGAACATGTTGACGTGGATGTTCCGTTTGTTGCGACGTATGCGATGCGCTGCCTCCTAAACTCGGGCTACAGGTGTAGAGATGGGTGTCGTGGTTTGCTTGCGTTCCAGAGGATGGCGAGGTGATGAGGTGGTGAGGTCGAGCGGTGAGGTGGTGAGCTGTCGCGGGAGGAAAAAGGCGGGGTGGTCTTGTGTGGGTGCGGTGTGACTTGTAAGGTGAGAAAAGAGGTCACAGAGCTCCCTCACCGGAACCAACGGGGCTGTGAACCTGGCGATGCTGGACGGATGGACGACGTCCGGGCGTTCGAAGGCCTGAGAGGGAGACAGAGAGAGCTGCCGTTGCTGTCGCTGTCGCTGTCGCTGTCGCTGTCGCTGTAGCTGTAGCTGTAGCTGATACCGGTGTCTCACTGGGTTTGCTTTGATTCGTATTTCGTACTGAGTCGCAAGAGTGGGCGAGACAGGCGTGGGTGTGAGATGAGCGATGCGGGAGTGAAGAACAAGTAAACGTTTCGGAGACCCTTCATCGAAGGCCGGGTGGCAGAAGACCTCAAGATGTAATCTTGGCTGGGTAACAAATAATAGGCGGGCTGGGAACTGATCGAAGCTGATAGTACGACTAGCGTACACGTACTCTGAGTGCTAGGGAGGTAGCACCTGGAGACACATCTACACACTAAACAGGGCTGCAGTAGCTTGTCGGGGAGAACAGGGGTGTACAACGTACGCCATATTGAGCATGTTTCTTTCTCGTACACTGCTGAGTAAGTTATCTCGATGCTAATAGGTACTACGTCAAAAAAAAATAGAGCAAAAAATAACCAAGTAAGTATTCAAAAAATATGATGTCTACTTCTACATATGCATCATAAAGATATGGACATGCGTAACTACATCATCTACTTCCTATGCACATCTGTAAGGGCTCGGCGATACACGCCCCGAAAAGTGGCGGGGTTGGGGACTACGTACCTAAGTCACTAGTGCACATTAGGTATTGGAACACGCTTTACCGGTATAGGAAGATTTCACCTTAATCCATGTAATGTGAGTGGCTGGTTATCACACGATTCCGTGGTTAGTGCGGGACGCAACCGCATTCTCGGGACCAAACTCTATGTCCCTAGGTACGTGCAGGGTAGTTTAAATACCTGGGACGTCGTTTGTTGGTCTATTGAGAATGGGTCAGGTTACCTACGAGTGTTTACTCTGTTGCTGGTAGGTGTAGGGAACAGGAATATCTATAGAGTGTACTACGTATTGTGGTTTGCGGCTCATAAAACCCATCATATCCAAATACCAAATCAATACAACATCCAGCATCCAACTATCAACTATCAACGGACACCACGCCCCTCGTTGAGATGGACCTGTACCCTTCGATTATTCTGAGGGCATCGTCTTATATATATGAGCCAGGTATTTACCCCTCCATCATATCTAGGTAGCTAGAACTGTGAGCAAACAGACATTGTTTGTAATTAAAATTGGCCTTTGCTCTCGAGGGATATTCCCGGACACTTGGTTACGGAAAAGCCACCACGCCTATACATCCTATGCCTGGAGTTGTGCAGATAGCTAGTTGTACATTTAACGAAATCCAGCTCAGCGTCGTCCTCACTGCAGAGATGTCCCTGAAGAGGCGTTGTACTATTGTGGGATTATACACCGTGAGTCGATCGAAACTCAATGAACAGCCATTCGACTACTCAGAAGCATATCGTTCCTACTGCTTATTATAGGGTAGGTCGCTGATAATGTCAGTGTCTATTTATGAGCATGGTGAGAGTCTCTAGGCTTTTTAAATATGCCATAGGTGAAACGACGACGTGAAATTTGCCTGTCTAATGGAAGCTCTTATTCACTACTTTTGCCCGTGTAAATCTAGTCCTCTACGGCTTTTTCGTTTGTGATATTGACCGAGAACAAGGAAGCGGCTCAGCTACCAAGCACCGTATAGGTATGGATTGCAGTGCTTGTGAGATGCTAACGAGTGCCTCTGCCGTGCCACGCCCGCCCCTTTTCTGGGAGCAAAGGATCGAAGGGAGAAATTATATTGCTTGCCTATCTTTATACTCACCTGCCTTCACCACCTTCGGCCTCCTCCTGCTCTTTAAAACTTGCGCTGCTGTGTGGTACGACTCGCATCAGCCAGACAAGTCCATAGAGATGGTAGCAGTGTAACTAAGAAAACCTCACGGAGCTTAGCCTCATCGTCTAGCTCTACAGGGGCACCAGGAACGAGTTAGATGGCTACTCTCCCCCAAGGGGCTACACATCTAGTTAGGTCCGTAAATAATTAGAGACCCTTGACATCTCCATCACCATGACCTTCGGCGTCACTACAACGGGCCCGCTCTGCAGTATCGTTAACAAGCTAGCCAGTGACAAGGCTAACAAGTCTCTGAAGCATTTGAAAGGCTAGCCGGGCCATCAGTTGGAATATACTTCAATCCGGCTAGGACAGACACATTACTTCTTACCTACCGAGAACGTTCCCCGCATCTAGGTGTTTTGCCCAAGCAGACCACACTATCTCGTGGCCGCCACCCGCTGCCAGAAGCGCGGTATACACGGCAGCACCTCTGGCCTCAAGTTTCGAGGGACTAAAGGACCGATAGGCCACACTTTCATGATTTGTATTCACAACTGAAAATCAAAATCAAGGGGAGTTTTACCCTTTTGTTCTAGTGGAGATTTCTGTTCTCTATGAGCCCTCCTTCGGACACCTGCGTTATGGTTTAACAGATGTGCCGCCCCAGCCAAACTCCTCACCTGACAATGTCTTCAACCAGGGTCGGCCCGCAAAGGACCTTAAAACCAGAAGTTGGACGAAAACCCAGCCCCGCTTCATTGAATAAGTAAAAAAACCATAGGGGCAGTGTGACGTTGCCACCGAAGCCCCCTATGAGGAGAGTACAGGCCTCCGTGACATGCACATAACCCCTGAACTGCAACATCCACCAGGAGAGACCTCACACCTATATACTGGTTAGTTTCGAAGTATCGGTATGCCTCTCGCCTGCCGTGAAGCTCAGGCGTACCGGTATTATTCGCCATCTATCTGCGCCGTCTGGCAGAAAAATCAAGGAGATCCACCAAGACATCCCAGCTCTGTTCAACGACGCTTCTAAGGCTTATTCCAAGTACAAACTTACCGTAGTAATAAGTGCCCTGTGTGCTGTAAAAGTACGTCATCGCATAGACAAAACCATCACGGACCGCGATCGCGTGGCGCTTCTCGGTAGCCGAGCCGGATACATCATCACTTCGCGCCTCGAAGTCTGCCTGGCCCCGGAAAACCCAGTAGGATCAAACCTCGGCACGAGTGAAACAGAGACTAAACAAACTCCTGTAGGCCTCCACAGAGTCTTGTGGCTCATCGTCGTAGACGAAATCGAACCTTGGGGGTAGCTTGGAATACGGCGAAGACCAGGGGGTCGGCACGAATTCTCCCACTGCCTCATGATGACAATGGCGTGACTGCGATCGGCGAAGTGATAGGGAGGTTCAAATGAAATTTCACGACCATCAATAGAGACCTGGGACATATCAGAGTTCGTTCCCTCATTCCTTCTGGGGAAAGCCTCGCTGTATGCTATGATACGGGGTCTGTTCGTGGCTATTCATCACTGACTTTGTGAGATACCTGTCCGTCTCACTCATGGTACTGATGGGTATTTAAATGATACCCATGCTGCGGAAAGTTTGCCATGTTGGCCGGCTCCCCGTAGCGTATAATTAAGGGACCCTGGGAATTTGTGAGGATTGAAAGCGGTTTTAAAAAGTAGCTGCACCATATGAAATATAAGCCAGCGGATTATTATTGCCGTAACTATAGTCAGAGCACCTTATTAGCATTGCCTCTGTAACGGGCACGATACTAAGCAACTTCATGGTATGTAAGTTGGACGGATATAATCAACTGACCACTCTAATCCTCGCTTGGACAGCATTTGAAGCAGTCAAAAGGGGGGGAAGAGTGTATCAGAAGCAATGTGGGTTCGATTCAAGGGTTTCAGCACATCATCGCAGAGCGTGCTGCTATCACCAGAAGAAGGGAGCGGGGGATACAAGATAATGATACTTGGGAGTGGAGGTATTATGGACCACAGCGACGCTATATTTTTTCACGAGCTGACGGAATATCCCAAGTGCGTATCCTTCTGGCTCAAGTAAGCATTGTGGCAGTTGGACGATACAGAGGTAGATCTCGTAGAAATAACTCCTAATCCTTGGTTCCGAGGTATCAAAGCTGGCCAGTGAGAAATATATTTATTTTTCCCCCCGTCGGCCAATCTCGACTACGACGACCGGCATTCTGCGAGAATGATGGTTGTGGAGACCCCGCTAAAGCTGATCTTGAGTGGATGCTCGGAAGCTTCCCCCTTAGCGGCGGTAATTAAGTAGCATAAGGGCAAGTTGATCAACCGACCAGCGTCGACCGCGCTTTGACATGCTATGCTCTCGACCCATTAGGGCGTCGGGAATGAGAAAACTTAGATTCGCTTTGCTTACAACAGTATACTGCGATAGCTGGTAACTGTGTAGTATCATGACCAGAAACGTTGGAGAAACCTCGACTAATTAACTCACTTCAGTTACAGACAGCGGCAAGTGGAGAGGCCATTGGGGGATTTGACGCGTTGATATTAAGGTTGGACCGACGTCGTAGTTCGGTGACCTCGTTTAGACCAACGCCAAATACAGCACATTGCTCATGGTGCTGCCTCCTCGACTAGAGAGCGTAGACATGGAATGACTGCACAAGAAAGTCGTTGGTTTCGGGAGAGGCCAGTGGCTACCTCAAGTTTGCTTGGGCGCCATGCGTTTTGTCACGGCAAGGGTATATAGACTCCTTCGCGAGACAGAGGCAATGGCGCGCGAGCATTTGATGCATCGGTACGACGTAGGTAGTAATCACAATACATCGGCGTTGACAAGCATAGAAACGCATGCGCGCTTGGGCTGGCTGAGTCTGTGGTTGCCCGTAAGACTGGTCTAGAGCACCGGATAGGAGACAGAGAAATCACCAAATACGTACCGAGCCTTAAGTGTGTGCGAAGTACCTGGTTGATGGATTTCGTCGGCCCTTGATGACATTCCTGAGCTATTAGAAAGTCCAGCTCATACCTACACTGCGAAGTAGGTACATTTATACTGGAATTATGAAGATGTTTTGCAGATGCGAAGCTGAGTACTCACGAATTCCTCCTATCCCATCAGGAATTTGGTCCATCACAACAATACTCATGCTTTTGAATCTTCTTGTTCTGTGCCACGACTTGTAAAAAAGAGAGAGAGAGAGAGGGAGTTTGGTTTCATTCAACGCAACGCGAAGGTGCTTCACTTGCAGCAGAGCACAAAGACCTGAAGATGCCTCAGGAGGTATACTGTGTGACAACTGTGCACGCGTCGGAGTTTATCAATCGAACCAATCAGCCACGGATGGTCCTCTCGGCGCGGCTTTGAGACCTGCGCTACGCGACACTATCTGGGGCAGCATTAGATGTGTCTTGGGGGTTCGGCGGTACATAATATTATCGGAGAGTTCGGAGAGACCTGGGCAATTGCCAGTGAGACCTGCCGATTAACTTGCTCAGCGTCCAGCAAGCGACAAGAAAGAGCTGTTTCAGTAGGCCTGGGGTGTATTGGTGTTTCAAAACACCTAACGATAAACCCAGTTTACCAGTATATGTGTGCAATGACCAAAAAGAAAACGATGGAGGGAAACCCGTGGATGATCGTACAAGTACATTCGACAGACTAGGCATCGGATAGTGGCGGGACTTGGACGTCGTCTCGATGGGCCAGTTAACTGACTTAAGAACATACTTTGGATGATTTGATAGATTTCTGATTGAACTTTGTTCCCGATAATAAAATAAAAAAAAACTTGACGGTTTGTGCCGGACAACGGACGTCTCTTTAGTGTGACCCTTGACCACCCTTCTATAATTAATCGCTGAGCGAGTGATTTTGGGCATGACCTGATTCAGTCCGACGCAGTCCGTAGAATGGAGGGGGACAACCGCGCCAGGTTCTAGATAGATAGATACATACATGGACAATACGGCAACAGATACTGAGACTTGCCACTTGGTGGATCACCCCGATTCTCGATATTAGCAGTGATGAATTAGGTGGAAGACAAGGTCAGACACCAAGTTCACCTAACATTCGGCGAACTGCCTGGATCTCCCGTCTGTCTATCTACGGCCACCTAGGTATATTCTTGCCGTCTGTTGCAGTATCTACACTGGAATAGGTTAAACCGGCATGATCGAGTTCGGTAATAAGTATGAGGGAAGAAGACTACGAAGTAAGTCGATAGTGTAGGATATACTTCGCAGGCTACATACGCTACCTACTAAATGGCAGAACGTCAGACATGTTCAGCCGAGTCGGGGTAATAAACAAGCTAGTCAGACAAAGTCGTCAGCCGGTTCAAGCCCCAAGCGAGCGCATCAGCATCAGTCATTCACTCGGTCGGTCAGCCAGTCCGGCCGTCAGTCCATCATTTAGCTAGTGAGTTAGCTAGCAGCGGTATGTATGCATGGATGGCACCGCAGCGTTTGGCTGGTATAATCAATATCACCAACTGCAGGGCGTGTTGCATTCATCACTCAGCTTACGTCGCCGCTTCGCAAGTGTCACTCGCCTTCGCAGCTATCTCGGGGACCCAGCACGGCAGCTAACGGTCTGGACAGGGTCTGGACAGGGTCTGGGCAGCGTATTCCAGAAGTCGCGCCAAGAGGCTAGCGACGACATACTGCAACAGTTACATGCGGTCGGCGTTGAGCGAGGCCACTCGGGTTGGCTCGAGCGGTTCGAGATATGGGCCCCTTATCGAGCTGATCATGGGCCACCCCGGTCTATTGCCTGGACCATCCGCACCACTGCCCTGCTCGTCCTGAACAGGCATCTCAGAATGTTCGATAGCTATTTCGTCGGTTCGGGTTCTTTGGGGGAGGGTGGTTTATGCTGGGGGACTGACTGACTAAGGTAGGTACGTAGGTTATATACTTTAGGTTACCTACACCAGGACATAGAGACATCTATCTATGCTATGCTGTATGGTGGTTTGTATGGCTAGCCAGGCTATATTGTTTCTGCCGCTGTTGTCCTCTTGCGGCCATAGGAACCGTGCCGATCGTATCGCATCACAACAGCCCGTATCTGTACCTTAGCCTGGCCACGACAAGTTCCAATCCAATGTGGTGCTGTACCAGCCACGCCGTGATATGAAACCGACATGTGGTGTTAGTTGCTGGAATGTTCAGCGTCTCCAGGTGGTTGATACGAACAACAACAGGTCGCCTTCGCTTCTTGTCCAATTCCCCGCGATCCTCCGCGCTGCGTCCCTGCGGCACTCGACCCGAGAGCATTGACGCTGACGACTCCTGCTGCGTTGCGTCGTGGCGTTCCCCAGGTGTCCCTCTTTGCTTTGCCTTATACATACATAGCTGAGACCCTCCCCATCCGACGACGGCATACCCTTCGGCGCGGCGTATTGAAATCTGTCTCGTGACGACGAAAGACCGAAACATCTGGGGTTGGTTGGTTGATGGACGGTACCTCATGGCTCACCCGCCTACGCCGTCTCGGAACGCCTCTCGTACAACATTCCAGCAAGAAAAAGAAAACACGGCACACTACTCCTGGCGGACAAGGTCAGTCATAGAGTCATAGAGTATGAATGCTGGCGCATCTCGGCAGAACACCGAAGCCCCTATCTCCCCTTTATTTACGAAGATCAAGGAATTCTCGGCCGAATTTTCAGACATTGTCGCTCAGACACTGAGACCCCGGGTCAGCTGGGTCCATATCGTCAACGACTTGGGGGGTTGCTGCTACGGAGCGGTATATACAGCCAAGGAAGCTGGGTGGTCATTGACCTGACATTCATTCTCCTAGCATACGTCTTTCAGAGAAATCCTTCCTGCTGGTGTCGCTACGTCTGCGTCTCGCCTCATCACTGATCGGCGTCCGTAACGTTTGTCGGCTGCCATCTAGTGACCGAGCGCACGTCTTAACGGCTCGGCATAGACCGACCTGCCTATTCAAAACCCGTCAGAAACCCGAGTCCTCGGTGTCGTCACACGCGCCTAGCTCGGGTTCTCGCGTACCAGCCAGCTAGTAACACGCTAAACCAACGAGTGTGGTGTGTGAAGACTCAAAACCGCAGCGGTGACTACACGGATATCGCAGCCCTAAGGATCTCGCCTGTTCCTCAGACTGTCATATAACTGTGTGTCAGGCGCCTCTTCCGGGCTATACCGAGGCCCATCATGTCGGGGCGCAGTGCATATGTCAGGAAGAAGATAACGGAACCCAGGACGGGCGAAAAGGGTGCACGAGGACGATCCAAGGCGGGCAGCATTCGGGTTTCGGGCGATGACGGTTCTATCTACGAGCATTCTATGCCGCAAGGCACCGGGCTGGGGACTACGAACGCACGGCTGCTCAAGTTCTCAGATCCGACGTCGGATGGCGACGCTGCGCGCTCTCGCCCCGAGCTGGCGAGTCATGGCCACAACAGCGGTGGCAGCCAAAGTGGCAGTAGTGAAAACGACCGGCGAGAGGGCGGGGCGCAGGGGGGCCCGATGCCAGACTATGCGTACGCGAGAGCGCGGAAGCCCGTGCTGAAGACGGAGGACGTGTCGGGCATCGAGCGGTCGGGGTTCCGCAGCGTCGTTGACAGGAAGAGCGACGGCATCCGAAAGGGGCTCACCAAGGCGTTCACGCTTGGGCTGAAGAGGAGGAAGGAGACTCAGATGCCCGACCGGGCCCCGTCATCAGCCACCATACGACCGTACCAGTACGACGCCGATGAGTACGATTCCAGCGAGATCCCTGCCATGCCGAGCCTCAGGGCGACGGGTGGGACGCGGGATGCCGATCACCAATCCATCATGTCACCGCCGCCATCCTCCAAGCTGCCTCCCATCCCCCCTTCGACGACGCCCCCGATCAAGAGATGGATCGGTGCCGGAAGACCGGTGCAGAGATGGAGCAAGCTACGGAAGGATCCCGAGTTGTGGGATCCCAACGGCGACGTGCTGGTCTACTTTGGGCGAAAGGACCAGCCGCAACGCCCCAACCCATCTTTCCGACTCTCCTCTCACATCATCGAGGCCACCGAATCCCGGTTGCTCGTCACTCTACTGCGAGAGGGATCTACGGAGGACGACTATGGCCAGATCAACCTGCCTCCGTCCCCGATCGGGGCGCCGCCGATGTTGCGGCACAACAGTTATCTGCAGGCTGGCCAGACCACGCCGCCCGCGTCCGAGGATAATGCCCACGCCGACATAGACGGCCAGATTTCGTACGAGATGTACTTCCCCACCCCTTCCCACATGTCCAAGGCCGAGGGCCATCGTCACGCGATCGCCACCCGCAACGTCTTCGCGCTCCTATACCACGCCTCCCTCGTCGGGGTGTCCCTCTTCCAGGCGCTGCAAGACCTGCTCGACCGGCTCGACGCGTACATGGAGCCCGACGCGGACAACGTCGGCACGATGCTCAACTACCTGTCGGCGCGGGGCATCGACGACGCGCGGAACGACGCCGAGACGGCCGTGTCGATGCTCGCGTGGTCGGAGACGCCCGAGGTGCGGTGGGAGGAGGGGTGGCGGGAGGCCTTCCTGCACTGCGTGGGCATGTACTCGCGGCTCGAGGCCTGCGCCGACTTCCGGCACCTGACGCCCATCACGCGGGCGCTGCTGGAGCGGGCGTGTCTCGAGACGCAGCTCCGGGTGCAGGCGGCCGAGGAGCGGCTCGCGGCCTTCGCCTTCGCCGACGCCTGGGGCCCGGCGGTGGCGAGCACGAACCCGGCGAGGGCGGCGGCGGAGCGGCTGCAGAAGTTCCTCGTCGGCCACTACGCGAAGGCCTGCGGCACGTGGCCGCCGGCCGAGAGCGGCGCGCGCACGACGGACGGCGAGGAGATGTGGCTCACCCGCAGCGTCGCGCAGATGCTGCAGCGGGACTTCGGGGCACTCTACGACTACCTCGTCAACCGCGACATCGTGTGGGACGAGTCGGAGATGCGCAGCAGCCGCAAGTGGATGATGGTGTCGGAGAGCGGCAACAAGTCGTTCGACGCCGACACCGACGATCTGCCCCTGACGGACCTCCTCATCGAGTTCGACAACCGCATGCGCTTCCCGCACATCCCCCACCCGTACCCGCTGGTGCCGGACTCGATCCCGCCCACGGCGCCCGTCGGCGGTGGTCGCGAGAGGGGCCGCAAGGAAAAAGGGGGCGCGAAGCCGGCGACCGGCGACGACCGCACGCTCGAGCGCCGCATCCAGCTCGCCTACACCGAGGCCACCAACATCTACAGCCTGGGCTCCGAGTTCGCGCAGTCGGACCTGATCGAGGGCTTCGTCAAGTTCGAGAAGACGGACCAGGTCGGCGCCGTCGACCCCTTCTGCGCCCGCCGCGGCCGCTGGGTGCTCGTCTACGCCGTGCTGCAGACGCTGGCCAGCGTGTCGGTCGACTCGCCCAACGTGCGCTACAAGGAGGGCGTGTCGTACCACCTGTCGCCGCGGCTCAAGGGCACGCGCACGCCGCCGTGGAAGGGCGTGTCGGCGCCGATGCTGGAGGCGAGCCACGAGCTCTCCCACTGCTGGGTGGCCCCCCTGACCTGGCACCACGCCACCGACAGCGCCGAGTCCGACACCTCGGCCGCCTCGGCGGGCACCGACCCCGTCGTCCGCATGATGCGCAGCCGCGCCCACGACCAACAACACCACAAGTTCCCGCGTCCGCCGGCCTCCACCACGAGCCGGTCGAGCCGCACCACGGGCTGGCACACGCCCTCGGGCCGGTCCAACCACACGGCCACGCCCACCATGTGGGGGGGCTCGTCGGCCGTGAGCGTGAGCAACTTCTCCGACGACACGGCCGCGAGCACCACCGCCGGACGGGCACCACCATCAGCCCAGTACGTCCACAAGGGCCTCCCGCGACCGCCGCCGTCGTCGTCGCGCAGCCGGGCGAACGACAGCAGCGCGAGAAGCGAGCGGAGCACCGCCACGTTCGGCCGAGCCCGCAACGTCAGGGCAGGCGGGTCTACTGCCATCCACGGCACCAGCGCCGGCAACCTGAGCGCGCCCTCCAACGCGGGCTCCGTCTCCGGCTCCGTCTCCGGCTCCGTCCGCGGCGGCGGCGCAAGCCAGCAGTGGCCGACCCGGACACACTCCATCTACCGCACTCAGCCGCCCGCCCCCCTGGATCTGTCCATCGGGGTCACGGGCAAGGGGGACTTCTTTGCCGACCTACCGTACACGCCTACCAGTGGCGGCGAGGCAAAGGGGCTGTCCCTGTCGTCCAGGCTCGGCTCCGATGCGCGGCCGCCCGTCATTCGTGACTTTGACGAGTTGGACTCGGTCGTGGAGGAGAGTGCCTACGACAAGATGATCTAATCTAATCTAGACCAGCACGCCAGTTTGCTTGCTCATACGTATGAACATACTCGTACCGTCGCGTGCGGGGACCCTGAGGCACGAGTGAATACATGATATATTCGTCCAATCGTTCATTGTTGGATGAATGATAGACTTTACGAACGATTCCGAGAATAACTGAAAAGGGGGCGGTGTGGGTTTCAGAGTGGAGGGCTTGTTGCACTAATGCTGCGCCATGAGCATCGCGGCTCGTTTTCTATAATTTCCATGGCTTGAAAAAAACGGAATGGCAAGGTGTTTTATCTCGTCTTACTCACAATGGGAAGGGAGGAACTTGTAGGGCAAGGCTTTTCTTCCTTTTTCCCCCCTCCCAGTATCATTTTTTCGTCTTGTCGACGGCTACTTCTTTTTTATTCTGTCCTAGGTATAGCGGGCGGGCTTTCCTACTCATAGATACCCGTGTAAAGATAATGTCCTGTAAACTGCAATAAACATAGATTAGTAAAACGTTTTAACGATGTGAGAATGAAACTCAAGTCACTATATTACTTAAATACTCCGTGAAGAAGAGCTCAGTCGTTGTTCAATACCGTGTAGCTTTTTTTCTTCAAAGGTATTTACAATCAAACACTCTATCGATATATACAGGGAGTTTTAGTTACTGTTATACAGTGGTGTATTATGGTCTTTCCCGGACAGTTTCCTGTGTTGTACGTGTTCATCGGCATTATTGTCCTTCCAAGACAGCGTTTAGGTAGTATACGTCTCCGTCAGTCATATTTTTATCATGTCGCATCACGCGGGGCTACAGTGGCAGTAGATGCTCGGTTGGCAGGTCATGCCTAAGACCTCTCATTCTCCTGCCTTCTCAGCTCGTCACGGAATGCGTTTCCGGTCCCTTGGGTACGATTGCTACCGTCTCCGCCGGCGCCGGGGTGGCCCAGCTCCATCCGCCGATCCTCTGTCGGGGTGCCCGCCAGGCTGCCCAAGGCATCACTGTCGCGTCTGGGACGGTCGGCGGGGTCGGGGAGGTCGCGGTAGACCTCGCCACCCTCGGCCTGGAGTTCGCGCTCCATCAGCTGGATGCGCTCGTTGGCGTTGGCGGCCTTGGCTCGCTTCTTTTGTCCGAAGCGCGAGCGGCCGGGTTTGCCGACATCAAAATGGCTGCCCATGACATTCGGCAGCTGGATCTTGCGGTGATGGCGATTCCAGAGGCATGTCCCGATGACACAGAGGATGATGAAGCCGAACACGGTGGGGAGGGCGATGTAAAGGGCGGCGCCTTGGGGTAGTTTGCCCTTGGAGTCCGACACAGGTCCGGGTCGCTGCATGATGGTGATCATGGGGCCCGGCTTCTCGACTCTCTTGCCCTCGACGAGTGCGACCAGGGTGCAGCTGATGTTCTGGGAGCCTTGGTACAGGAGAGGCTGGTCCGTGATGGGGAGGGCCACGTAGCCATAGCCGGCACGGATGTAGTCGGACATGAAAGCAGGCGACTCGGTCCGGACCTCGCCCGTGGTTTTGTTGATGTGGTTCCCGATGATCTGGACGGTCGAGTTACGAGATTTGTTGAAGAAGCTGGGATCCCAGGTAACTGTGACATGTTAGCCCACGTGTCACGCCTCGCGCCTCGGGTATGACGAGAGAGAGGCTCTCATTCCCGTTCCGGCTCTGGTCACGGTCATGGTCAGGTCAGTGAGGGCGTACAGTAGTAGGTGGTGCCGACGTAGAGGGGCGTATCGCCGTCTGGACGACACCACGGGGCTAAGGGGCCGTCTATATTGTTGCACAAGGCGAACGAGCCGGCGCTCTTGCCGGTAGCGGTGGGAGCAGGGGGGGTCAAGCCAGTGCTCGTGATGATCTTGCCGTAGCTCGTGAAAGTGAAGACGGTGGCCGTGAGGTCGTGGGGGGCGGCCGAGAGGATGGTCGGAGTGCCGGATATGGTGGTCGACACGGGCGTGACTGTCGAGGGCTTGCCGTCGTCGTTGACCGTGACCCAAGGGTCTAGGGCCGCCGGCGTGGGCGTGTCGGCGGCCGCGTCCGTAGCTCTAGGCTGCATCATGGCGTTCGGTATGGCGCGCGCCGTCGCCAGCAACAGGCCAGCTGCGGCGGCGGAGGCGAGGCTGCGCATCGTGGCTGGTCCGGGCCCCAAGGAGGAGTGGTTCAAGAGAGCACCGTGAAAATGCGAGAGGAAGTCCGGTGAGAAATATACGTCGCGGATGCGATCACTTATATTATATGGAAGTATGTTGCATGTATACACCGTAGCGAATTATGCCTAGAGGCAAGCACCGAAAGGATCGAATCGGTCAATTGGATTGTCACTCGCCTTGGCAATCGTTTTCTCGATCGTGTTGACGAGGGAGACGTGGAGATGTTGCGGATACCCCGGAGACGTAGTGAGTCCCCGGCATGGAATTTTGTTGTTGACGCGCTGGAAGGAAAATGCCGAGGAAGTGGAGGAGACGACCGCAGGTACCACGTCTCGAGCTAGCGATTAAAATGACGCGTGGGCCCACTAGCATACACTAGTAACGACGCTGAGCAGGATTTAAAACGCCTATGTGCCAAGATTGTTGAAAAGAGTGGACTGTCCCGGAGGACAGTGTGGTGCAATTCTAACGGGGCCTATGAGTCCCAGATCCACCCCTACAAATAGCAACTTGGGTGGGATGTTGATTAGTGCCATACACTAAAGGTCTAAATATTATTATAAAAGTTGTAACGGCTTGATTGGGATATTGATGTTGTTGTGGGAAGAAGTCTAGTACCAGGCATCCACCGTGAGGGGTAGCCCTTATACACTGTCCGTCGTACCTGCCCACATTCGGCCAAACCTCCCTACCACGAGCACCGCGAGAGTAGACCTCCAGACCGACCGAATATCACGAAAACCCTCCATTCAACCATTCGTACGAAGTAACTTTAACCTTTAATATACCAGACGGCCGACGTGCCCTTACCCAAACCTCTTATATTACCTTCCGGCCCCGAAATATGGGTAACAACCGGCAAGGTGTACGTAGAATTATTAGCGCGAACGTCGTTAAACCGTGGCTTTAATCCGACATCTTGTTCTCCGAAGACCGTGGTTAATATGATGAATTGTAGAGACAAAAGGGTAGTATGTGCAGTTTTCTCCGGGTGCAGAGTAAGGTCGGCGAGCCGAGTGCTTAAGCCTATACGGACGAACCGAGTGAGTGTATGCCGTTGACGGCAGAAAGATCCGTGACATAGACGGTATTATCGGAGATATTAATGCATTGTATGTGTTTCTTCCGCGATGGGACCAACCGGCAGCAAAGGTAGCAAATCGCGCAGCTCTCACCAATTGTAACGGCTTGATTGGGATATTAATGTTATTGTGGGAAGAAGTCTAGTACCAGGCATCCACCGTGAGGGGTAGCCCTTATACACTGTCCGTCGTACCTGCCCACAAAGTTAAAACTGGAAATGTGGGCAGGTACGACGGACAGTGTATAAGGGCTACCCCTCACGGTGGGTTCCATGTACTAGACATCCTCCCTCCTACAACATCAATATCCTAACCAAGTCGCTACAATTGGTGAGAGCTGCACGTTCGCTACCTTGCTTCGGTTGGTCCTATCGCGGGAAAAACACATACAATGCATCAATATCTCCGATAATTCGGTCAAGTCACGGATCTACCGTTAATTATACACGCCTAGAAAATCCCGTCTGTACGGCTTGAGCACACGGCTCGCCGACCCGACCTTACTCTGCACCCGGGGAAACCCACCTACTCTTTTATCTCTACAATTCATCATATTGACTACGGTCCTCGAAGAACAAGATATCGGATTAAAGCCACGGTTTAACGGCGTTTGCACCAATAAACTACGTACACCTTGCCGGTTATTAACCCATATTTCGGGGCCGGAAGGTAATATAAGAGGTTCGGGTGAGGGCACGTCGGCCGTCTGGTATATTGAAGGTTAAACGGTTACTTCGTACGAATGGTTAAAATGGAGGGTTTTCGCGATAATTCGGTTGGTCTGGAGGACTCTCGCGGGTGCTCGTGGTAAGGAGGTTTGGCCGAATGTGGGCAGGTACGACGGACAGTGTATAAGGGCTACCCCTCACGGTGGTTTCCATGTACTAGACATCTTCCCTCCTACAACATCAATATCCCAACCAAGTCGCTACAGAAAGCTTTTAAGCTTAAATTGTAAGATGTGTATGCTTATACCTAGCTTTTTCCGTGCAAGTTTGTGCAATTTTTTATCGTAACCGGAGTCCTCTGCATCAGTGCTCATACAGGTTAAGGTATTTATCTGATCCGGTTTGACGAAGAGGAAAATGCTGGGTTTGGCGGGACCTTTCTTCAGTCGTGTGGTTGCCCGTAGCTTGACCAGTGCATTTTGGGTGTTCGCGTTGTAGTCTAAAGCAAGATCTGAGTCTGGGAGATAGCGATTCTCGCCATCGGCAGATTGCCACGCGACAAAGGCTGGGACGCTCTTAAGATGGATGCTGTTATTTGATGCAGAGGCAATAGTGACGTCTTCGTTCGTATCCGTATCCGAGGCCGTCGAAATGTCCATAATAAATATCTAGAATGGCACAAAAGCATTAGTGTCCAACCGCAAGTTTTATCCATGGTGGCGAGACTAGGGAGAGTGTAGAAAGTCGACGCAAGAACACTCGGGTTTTGACTCGTCGACGAGAGGTAGGGAGAAAGAGGACGAGTCGAAGATCGAGTCGGAAGCCGACTTAAGTCGCGGTTAGGTCATTCATGATGCCCCCGCCGCCACTGCCAGATCACATTGCGAGCAAACCAGTACGTGCAGACGAGTCACCACATCTCCAGACCAACGACGACCGCTTGCGCGTGTTATCGCTGGTCCATCAAGACAAGAGGCGCTTCCCCGAGTCCCCGGTTCTTCCAAAGAGCGTACTCAGTGGGTAGAAGTCGGCATTTTATAACGGTCTCGGTTGCAACGGTGACCGGCATCGCAAGCAACATGGTCCGGCGGGCGGCTCGGAGTGTCCACTTCCGTGTGACAACTTCCTGAGGACTGATTGACTGACTAAAAATACTTATACTATAATCTAGCATATAGGTAGGAAAGAAGAGGTCAAGCCAAAAAACCGAGAATTAGAGATAGTTGTCGCAGTAGGTTTGATAAAAAAAGCGTAGTGATGGCAGCAAACCCGATAATGTTGAATGGACAAGGGAAAGCATCCACTGCGCGAGGCTGGGACCTTTACACTCTGTGCCCTCGGCTAATATTCGGCACTCGATCGCGGACCGTTTGGCGATTCCGTTGTACCTAAGTACTCTAACTAGTCGCGGACCACTCGGCGACTCCACGTCTATACTAAGGTACTTCCGTGTATTTATAGGTACCTCCTCTGTACTTTGCCTTCGTTTTTAATATAAAGAGGTACGACTAGAGTAGAACAAAGGTCTTTTTTACTTTAAAAAATTCTTTTTGCTGCAAATTTTATAATAAAAATTTTTTTTATTTAAGCTTAATTATTATTATTTATTTAAAAAAAATATTTTATATTAAAAAAGTAAATATTATAAATATTTAAATATAATAATATATAAATATTAAAATATTAATATTTTTTATTTTATTTTATTTAGCTTTTAAAGCTTTTAATTAGTTAAATTATATTTAGCTTTTATTTATTTTTATTTTTATTATTATTATAGCAGCATTATTAAAATAAAAAGCGGTTTTTTACTGCTTTTATTATAATATATTTACTTTGCTATAATATATTAAATTTAATATTATATATTAAATTTTATATAATATATTAAATTAACTGCTATATATTAAATTAATAATTAAATTAGTT